>VWZG01003347.1:1340053-1353372 GCA_013396735.1 Grallaria varia | reverse complement strand
CTCGGGGGGAAATTTCCCTCCGCCGCGTCCCGGGTGCCTTCCCCCGCCGCCGCCATTTGCTGGGCAGGAGCGATGCGGGCAGGGCGGCGGTGGCGGCGCTGGGGCCGCCGGAGAGCGCTCCTAGCCCGGGGTCGGGCGGTCCCGACGCCCCGGAGGGGCGGGATGATGCGGGGCAAACATCGGTAGCCGAGCCGCGCACTGGGGACCCGGGAGCCCCGCTGGGCTGGGGGGCCGAGAGCGCCAGTTTGGGGTGTCCCGACCCGCGGCAGGGCCGGGCTGGGGCTGATGGACGGCGCTGCACCCCCGGTGCCGGTGGGCGGCCCCGCTTGCCCTGCCCGCGGGGCAGCGCACAGGGGTTTGCTTCCCTTGTGCCCGCTCTCGGCTCTGGCTGCAGGAAACCCTCCGCGGAACAATCCCCAGGGGAAGGGGAGGCGGGAGCCACGGCAGCGCCAGAGGCGGGGGGGAGCGCGGGGTAAGGGGCTGCCCCGCGGAGATTTGCATGCGGGCTGCAGCCCGGGCTGCTTCAGCCGCATGCAAAGCGCGCAGTTGCTACGGCAGCAGACGGGCAGGGCTGAGGGGCCGTGGCGCTGCTGCCCCGGCGGGGGCCGCGGGCCGGGGGCGCCATTGTGGGCTGACGCCCCCCCACAGCCCGGGGCACGCCCGGCTCTCGGCTCAGCCTCTCGGCCCCAGGCAGCAAAATTCGATTTTGCCCTCACATTGGAAAGAGCTGGCGCCAGCGATGGGTATCTTGGCCTTCATTTAGCGCATGGTAGCCTTCACATGGAGTTTAAACGTGAATTAATAGTTGATAATGCTATTTATTGCCTGGGTTTGAAAGGTAGCCTTGACAGTAAAAGGTTGCCTCTCTAATGCGTTGTGCAATCATCAGAGGAAAAGCTCTGGAGAACAGGTTGTGCATTTTACTGTGGGCTGTCAACTCAAACTAGTTCTGTAGATTTTTTGTCTAAAATACTCACTAATCAAGAAATCTGTGTACAGTGGCAAGTCAATCCAGTCCTTACGTTTTGTCTTCAGGTTGCACAGGAGTCTATGGGAGGATGCAAAGCTGAGAGCAGAGGAAGGGGCCAAGACTAAACATTTCCTGTGCTCAGAACCACATCAGCACCAGCTTTCTGAGCTCGTCCTGCCTTTTTGACAAAGCAACTCCCAGGTCGCTGGGAGAAAGAAAAATTCGTATTGAGCATAAGAGAGTGAGGGAGAATGCTTTGTTCATGAGAACTGAGTAATAAGTCTACTTTGAATTAGTTGGGTTTTGAAATAAACATGAAGGATCCATGCTGTGGAGCGACTGCTGCCAAGGGGGTACAAGTCTCTCAGCTCACTTAACACAGAGTTGCTGGTAGACCACCTCTGGGGAAAGTCAGAGCAATTACACCTCTTGGTATTGATCAGACAGGTGGAAAGACTTCTAAGGCTCCTACACTTTCATATAATCTACATTTTATTTTTGTCTCTTTGCTCTGTTAGGGGAAACAACGACGATCTTCATCTGGCCATGTGCATCTCTATTATAGCCTCATTAGTTTTGGAGGAGGCTGAAAAAAACCCCAGAATTTCTTCTACTCAAAACTCACGGTTTCTTGAAGACCCAGGGTGAGATTCTTTTTCCCCCCAGTAACCCTAAAATGAGCACGTTTGTAAATGAGGTGCCACTGAGGGCTGTAAAGTTTTACTTGCAATTTCTGTGGACAAGTTAGGCCAATTTTGATAATCTAGAAAGCATTTCTGGTTTAATTTTAAAAACATTAGTTCTCAGAGACGGGAAGTGTCCTGATGCACCACTTAGTCCACTGTCTTACCTGCAGCAATATTTTTTTTTCCCTGGAGTAAAGTAGAACAATGGGCCAAAAAGTAGCATTTTCTGTTTTACCCTCTGTGGCTGAATTACGTTTCATTAGTGTTTATGAAAAGTATGACCTAATAAGCTAAAACCCAGCAAGAAAACAGGAAAATACTTAATTGATAGGGGACAAATATATTCTTTACATAGAAAAAGGGCAAGATGATAATTAAGCAAGTTAGTTCATCTTCTTTCCTGTTTTCCACTTCATAATGCTTTTGAGTGAAAGTGTCTGGTCTAAGTAAACTGTCCTAGATAAGAAATATGTCTCCAAAGCTAATGTTTTTGGAGTCATGCTCATTCAGGAAGAAGAATTAAACTGGGCACTTCCTTCTCATCTTGCTTTTGAAAGCAACGTGCCAAGGAGCTGCTTTTCTTTAGGCCCCCAAAATTGCATCTGTGCCGGTACAAAATGTTTTAGAATCATAAAATTAGTGGTACTGAAATTGTACTCCATGAGGGGAAAGAATAAAAAAAATGAATCTCATGCAGATATACCAGCAACTCCCCTCTCTGGAATGGAAACTATATCTGAGTGTCTCAAGAGAGAACTGAGCCCTAGGAAACCATTCAAGTTTATTGAAGCAAAAATATTTCTTTTGTCTAAATACAATGGTTCTTTACTGACTTGCAGAAAGACCATAATTAAAGCTAAGAAGTTATATACCCATATCAGTGTTGTTTATCATCTGATTTGTAACAGAATGCAGTTTCAGCCTGGATGATTAACTTTTTTTTTCCCGTGATGATAAGTGATTGCTATTCTGAATGGTAGGAGTGGCCATCATAAGCTCAAAAGTTGTCCAGTATGAATGTGATGCTGGAATGAAATTAGATGAGCTACAATACTACAGAATTTACCTGAGTCAACATTGCTATCCTCTCTTTAAGTATGAGGGATGAAAATTACCTGTTTTCTACAAGGCTAAATAGAATTTGGGATTATGGTTTCATATGTGTACAGACTGACCAGTGAAAATGAAAAGCAGCGACAATAATACTAATTTCCTTCTCTTTTTTTTTCATCTCTCGACACATCCCACCCCAGTCCCAAAAGAGAAAAACTGCACTTCCAAGAAAAAATTCTGATGGTTTCACAGCAAAAAAAGTCCAGCTCAACAGAATTAAGGCTTATTAGAACAGAAAAGGTCTGTATTTTCGCTACTCTACTGTACTTTAACAGCATCAGTTGAATCTGCAAATCCATCATCTCCTTCTGATACACAACCAGGAACTGTTTTTTAAATTGTTATTAACTACAAATCATGTAATCAAAGACACAGTTCAGTTCTTAATCAGTAAGCCACTGATGTGTGGATTAACAGCCCCACAACCAAAGAGGTTATAGAGAGGTATGTTTATTGAGTGCCGGGTGCATGGGGTTCGCTCCTCCAAAGTCGTGCACCCCTGTCTGCACTCCCAGGCTTGTTTATATGCAATTACAGTGCACATACTCATTATTTCACCATACATATGCATTGTTTTCTTAGAAAAGGCAGGCTTATTCTAATCAGTTCTGAGAAATAAGTTCCCTTTTCTCCGCCCTGAGCTCTGCCTATCTGAGTTTGCGCAGTGATTTCTAGTGGGCTTGGGCAGGGGTCTTTGGGGGTCTTGAGGATGAAGATCGTAGGTCTTCCTCACTGTGCCCTTTTCAACTTGGCTCAGAAAGCAGCTATAATCGGTTTTGTTGGCAACTCAAACTGGTCTAATGGGTGAATTTCTGTAATTATCTTATTCTTTTGACATATTTCTTGATTCATCTTAGTTCCATATGGTATCTACCCTATTTTAGTTATCTACAGAAACCACAATCCAGTTATTATTAGGAGTGGCCTTGGCCCTCTTCTTTACTGTGTGCAGGCTATTTTCATGTTTAAATGATTTAAAATAACTACTAAACATACTTTATGATAGGTATCAGATATATCAATTATCAATTAATAAGGATAAATCTCCTTATCACCACTGGGTATTTGTGAGCTACCTTAAGTAGGTACAAGCTTCCAGCTGAAAGGTCAGTACACTTCCAGAGTAAACAGCTATGTTGTTTAACTCAAAGGAAAGGCTGTATGAGAAACTCTGAGTCTTCCAGAAGGGTGGTTTAATAAACTGCTGGAGGAGCTGATATAAATCCTCAGGGCAGGCAAGCGAGGTCAGGTTTGCCTTGAGTGCTTGTTATTACAGGGACACCACGGAAGTATTGAAAAAAGGAACTTGGCTTTTGCAGCCCAGCATGAAATAGTGACTGCACATGGGCTGTGAGAGACACAAGCTTGGCTTGCATGTACAAGGAGTTTCTTCCCTTGCCTGGCAAACAGCAGTTCACAGCTTCTCATCCTAAGAGAAGGTGAACATAGAACTGCTCTCCACATTAGTGATCACTTGTAAGGGTACAGTAGAGGCAACAGCCCGTCTCAGCCCTCACAGAGGGGTGTGGTGCACGCATTGGAAGGTCTTGGTACGTGAACTCTGGAATATTGTTACCATATGGACTTGCAATATGTGATGTTAACCTCAGTAAACCAACAAAAACTATCATCATTTCAACTCCTTCTCAAAGAAAGTGACTTTGCCATTGATAAGACCCGGCATCCGAAATCGTGTTTGCGGACAGCTTTTCTTACCTTTCCTTCTTCCTAAATTTCATGGGGAGATGCCTAATTTTAAATAGATTTTTTTTTTATCTAGGAAAATTGAGGCCAAAAAAAAGGTATCATCCTTAGAATGAAATATGTCATAAAATTCATATTTTTTTTTAAATTCAGCTGTAAAATTATGTTGTCCCTAACATTGTTTGATATGCTCTATAATAACATAATACCTCAGAAGGCTTGGTAGAAAGCTTAAACTCATTTTCCATAAACGAAGTTTTGAAATATCTCTTTTGTGGAATAATCTGCCCAGTTATTGCTGTCATTGCTGTAATTACATGACTGTAATATTTATGTCCCCAGGCAGAATATGTGGCCTGCTCAGAGATATACACACAGGATGCACAGCCCTAGAAGCCTGAGGGATAACATCCATAACCGTTTATCCAAAATACATAAAATTTCTGGAGTGGAATACCTTTCTTCTGGTATTTTAGATAATAATCATATTCTATCTCTGCTAATACAGGCCAATATAATGCTTCTCTTCTCTTTGTTGATGGGGAAAATCTATGTAATCCTGCTTTGAAACCATGGGAAATTTCTAAACCATATGACATGAAAAGTATTTATGAAATATCCTGGATCATCCAGTTAGTAGCAGGGTAGTGGCCCAGAAAAAAAAAATACATTCTGTTAGGACAGAAATAAGGTGGTTGGTTGTGGAAAAGGTTTGCAGATTTACAGACAGCATAGATCTGGCATAGTAAGAAAATCTCTGGGAAACTGAAACCCTGCTCAGTTTCGAAGCCAACTGTATTTTACAAAGCACAGAGGTATTTAAAAGTTGTGTAAAGAGAAAGGCTGGAATATGCACAGCAGGGAATCTGTTATTTATTGTTTTGATAGATTTTTTCCTGCTCGAGAGGAACCTGGGTTACAAGTAGCCAAGAGCTGACCATCAGAAAAAATAGCAAACCAAAATTTTCCACTGCCAAGGTGCAGCTTCCCTGGACATGAGGCTTGACAGGAATTCTGCAAGTTCATGACCAGCATTTCACCGTAGTGAACTTTGATTTTCAGCACATTCCTGCTTCTCCACATCCGAGGATCGCACCAGCCTGGTGGACAAAGCAGGCTGGCAATTGGCAACCTGGCTGCCAAGGTTTGTGCCTAACAAAGAGCAGGATCTAGCTGAGCCCTGGCAAAGACAGGCTCTGGCTGGAAGGGGACACCCACCACACACCCACCCACATGTGGAGAATGGGGGACAGTGTAGTCAATGCTTGTAGGAGACACGATGTAAAATCCTCCACACACCATTTCCAGGAGAAAAGGAAGGCAAGGAAAGGCCACATGATAGAAATACAGGAGCTCTAAGGCTAAAGGCAACTGAAAATTTTGCTGTTCTGCTGGTAAATGTGTCACAGCTTAAACAGTAAAAGACCACAAGAGGACACTATGGTGCCACTTATCTTCAGAATTTATTTAATTTAAGGAACTTCTGATTCACTGTAAAATTGCTTGTAACTATATTTGATACCTGGAGTATGCCATTTCTGCAGATACCTTAATCTCATTTTTAGAAACTGAAAAGTTGCTTAGTCTTTAAGATACATTTCTTCCTACTCTACCAGGTTCTCTAAATTCAGATAAGAGCTGTATCAAAGTTTTCTACAACGAACTTGTTAACCACTGCAGTAATTTATAGTGTAGAATTAAGATGCTGGGCAAAATGCTACTCAGTGTTTTCTTGTGGTTTTTTTCTTTTATCTGTTTCTAAAGGATCAATTTTCACATCAGTTACATTTTTAGCATGGATAGATTTGTCATGGTCTATTTAATTATTAAAAAAGGGCTCCGAGAAAAAAACTGAGCACAGACCTAAACAAGATTCTTTAAGTGTTCCATTTAACTACAGAACACTCAGGGAAAATTAATCCAAATGGACTTTTCAAAGTTGTATTAAGCTTTTTTTCAAATGTTTGTATTCCAGACTAAAGGGACCTTCTTTTGAATTGCCTGAGAAAACCTGTATTAGCTTCAGTTTTAGTCTCAGGTATTTTGATCTTTATTTTGTGTCTCAGCAACAACTCTTGGGGGGAACTTGAGTTTTTGTTTGCTGGGATCTGTGCTTCCCTTTCATTGCAGAATTAGGGAAAGAAGTGCTTTATGAAAACACATAGACCAGGTGCCAAGAAAGGGCTTCAGAGGAAAATACCAGATATATAGAGGAAAGAATCATCCTAATGTAGTTCACAAAACCATTTGGGGAGAAGCAGTAGAACAGAATTAAATGCTCTCTCATCTGAGTTCTGATTGTTGAGGCCAGAGCCTTGGTTAGAAGCAGCAACATTTCTCTGGTGGAAGCTAAATGCTGAACTTTGTTTACTATGCTTGCTTTTTTTTTTCCCCCTCCACTATTTGTTGACTTATGACAGAAGCAACTGAACCAAGTATAATATCTCTGAGGTCACAGCTTTAGGAAAGAGGAATTGGTTGTTGCTTTTGTTTGTTTGTTTGTTTGTTTGTTTGTTTGGGGGGGCACAAAAAAAAAACCTAAAAAAACCAAAATGGAACTTCACAGGTTCTAATCATTTCTCAAAAAATACAGACACTGGGGACAGAACTGACACCGTTACAATCTGAGTGCCAGGAAGCAAAACAGGCTACAAGCAGCTCATCTGGTAATACTGGACTATGTGACTGAGGGATCTGTCTCAGTGACTAAAGATCCTGGACATTTGTGAAATAGAGAAGTGGGATAAAAATGCTTCCCATTGCCACAGATTTTGTTTTTCCTCTATTTCCTTCCTATTTCATAATGAAGTTATAAGTAAACATGAAGGCTGGTAAAAATCTCTGGCTTCAGAACATAAAAAAAAGAAAGTTTTAGGAGTGCCAGACAACCACTCCCATCTCAAGTTGTTCTGCATAGGTGTAAGGTTTGTAGGTAAGATAGCAAAGCAAAAATCAAGACCAGATTAAAAAAAAAAAAAAAAAAAGGAAAATAATTCTTGAAATTTTGAATCTTCCAGAACAGTTCATGAAGGGTTATCCAGCATCACAGTCTGTCCTGAAAAGAGTTCAACAGATCCACTAACGTACTGCTCTGGGTCTGCAAATTAAATCCAGCAAATCTTAAGAGCAAATGAAAGCAACACTATTAGTGGGACGAATCTTGGGGTTATTTGGGGGGTTTTTGTTGTAGTTTAGACTTGTTACATTTTCAGAATTTGAAGCAATTTGATCATTTCCTTATGTATGAATCCAGAAAAGAGCAAACAGAGCTGCTGCTTTCAATAGCAAATGGAAGAAAGCCAAGTTCCTGCAGCCTCCCTCTGCTTTTTCACTCCTTCCCTCCCCTAACGCTGGGCACCGTTAACCCACTCACTGACACAAACAGCAGGAAAGTCATCCCCTGGTAGAGGAAAACAGTTTGCAGCTCAACCTGTTCAACCCCTGGACCAGCTTACTATATGGTTACACAGACACCAGTGCTGTCTCAGGGGACAGGGGAGATAACATGGAGCCAAGAAACAGAGCAGGAGTGCAGCAGCCAGAGCTGGCACTGGCATGAAGTGCTGTGGCACTCCAGGAGGGGAGGAGGATTCAATGATACCCAGCTTTGCAAAGGAGATTCTGTGGAGCAGTTGCCTACTGAGCCTTAGGTATAAAATCAAGCAAAGTTAACAAACTTATGTAGGTGGTTGGACGTAATGCACAGTGTTCACTGAACTTGAAACATAGAATTATGCTGGCATGTTGTTTGAGCAGCTGAGTGATAAGCAAGAAGGAATTTGGATGGTAAGCAGTGGCACTGTTGGGTAATCCATATCCAAAGTAAAACATGCAGGAGTCCTTCCATGGCCCAAACAAGTGACGTGCTAGGCAGAAGTTGGGTACCGGAACTGAACTACTCACATTTTGCATAACAGGCTTGCTGTGTATGCTAGACCAGCAATAGCCTCTGGGGGCTTGGTTTCCAGCATCACCACCTGCCCAGATGGGAAAAATGAGAAATGAAGTAATTTATTTCTGTGGATGCCACAGTCCATTAGTCTCAAAAAGGATCATAATGGGGAAAGGCCCCTGGCATCAACCTTTTAGAATAAAGTCAATATTGTGCCTGTAGTTCTTGGCTGTTCATGTTACACATGTAAAAGCATGAGCCTTTAATTATTCAAGATGCCTTGAACTTCAAACCTTATTTAGAAAATCAGCGTAAGGTACCTCATAGTACATAGATTTTAAGATTTACAGGAATAGCTGTAAATATTTTCAGAATTCATGTTAGCACAACTTGTTTTTTAGAAGAGGTAAATCATGACCTGCACTGTTTCACTTGGCAGCCAACACAGCTTATGACCAAGTTTGTATCTCAGTTATGTGTGGTACTTCAGTGATACCCCCAGCCGTAACAGAACCTGCCAGCTGAGCCAGCATCCATTCGAATTCCCAATGCGAATGGCTGTTATTAATTGGTGCAGGGCAAGGGCAGTCAATTGCAGGACGAATCATCCTCCCCTTTGGGAGGCAGAAAGCAGAGTGCAATCACTTAATGCTTGACCTGTCACAAATGCACTGTTGTGACTACTACAAGTTGCTGTCAGTAGGACTGGGGGCACCACGCTCAGAGTGAAGGGTCACTGTAGTTTTTCTAAGAGCAGTCACAGCTGCATCTTCTGTGATTTTGCTTTTGAAATTAAATTCTAATGAGTTGCCTTTCTACCATGTTTAAAGCTGTGTGGTTTTGATCATTTAAGAAAAATAAACCAGCTGCTCTTTAGATAAACTAGATAACGTGCATAATCAGTGCACAAGATCCCATTTCTGGTTGTTTTTGCCGTCTGGTGTTTTTTCACATGAGCAGCTTATTTGAAACGTCCTGAATTAACACCGTAATTGGTAATGGAAAAGGGCCCTCTAGGCTGTCACCTATCTGTGAAAAGTGCTGTGAGGCAGAGGGCATCCTACCCTTGGTGCAGGCAACCTGGCCAGTTCCCCATTAGCCTTGTTCTCCATGGCTTGACTGGCGTGAGCGGGGGTTTGCTGCAGGTGACAGTGTCACCATGACCTCACTGCAGGGACTGTGTCAGCCGTGCTCCCTTTGCACAGGCACCGGGTAGGCTGAGCAGTGTGGCAGTGCAGGTGAGGCTGAGTGCTACACCCAGGATGCTCTCAGGTTGAACCTCCCTGGCTTTCTCCTGCCTGCCAGGGAAGGGGCTGCCATCCCTCTGATGGTTGACCCAGAGTCCTCACCATACCCTGGCCTTCTTTCTGCAGCACTCTTGCGTGGTTCTTTTAGGGCTTCATGGACTTTGGAACATCTGCCTTGTTTTGTGATATTACACCCCTATCCACACACAATTTTTAACAATGTTTTATTTAAGTGTCATGTCTGTTTTGCCAATAGGTTACAAATTACTCATTGCACAAAGCAGTCAAACAAATAAGTGCTATACATTATAGATAAGACAAGTTACATAAAAGTATTATCTGTATCATTAAGAAAAGGAATATATATTTTTAATCCATGCTGTGATATGGGGGAAAAAAGAGTAAAAATTAGCAGGCAGTAAAGTGACAATGCAGTATAAAGAAAACAGCTGGAAGGAGTTAAGAAGCATCTTACATTTCAAGTATTGAATGAAGCAACTCTCAAAATACTAGTTCTGTGAAAAGGACCATGGATGGCAGTTGTCCAATGACTTATGAATCTATTAGAAGAAATACTGATGGGAACAAAACATTGCCCTATTTAATTCATCATTTTACCAGTAAAACAAGTTCTGATGCCAATGAAATTGTGTTAGAAAGGCCAGACTCTGAGTCAGTGCAGTAATTCCCCTTCCTAGAGGCATAAGCAGGATCAGTATTTATTGAGAAACTGTTCTTAAAAACTTGGCTTCTATGCAAGTAGACTTTTCAACACGCTTTGTAAAGAATTCGGTAAGTGACAGTATATTCAAAATATACCTATCAAGGAGACCGTCTTAACAAAAGAATTAATGAAGCTTCATTTTGAAGCAATAAAAGAACAGGGTTCTTCCAGAAACCCTACTTGTATGTGCAATGCATAAATGGATGGTAGGAACAGTCTCAAGTAACCCTGGAAAGCAACTGACTTGCTGTTTTTCTCTTCTGTTCATGCTTAGCCTTCTCTTTCTGTTGTTAAGTACTTTGTGTATTTACAAATGCTGCCCTTAGATCAATTACAGGACTTTTATGCTATACTAAGGCTGAATTCTGTAGATGTCATATCGGTAAATAAAAGGATAAAAGTTAACAACAATTAACAGCAAATATCACAAGGAGGCATTTACCAGCAGGCACTGGGAACTGACCCTACAAAGATGCAGTGCTGCCATCCTATAATTTCATCATGAATTTCAGTTTATTTGACGGAAATGTCAGTTTTGAGCCTACTGGGAGTAGTCCTGTCTCAATATATGCTCTTCTCTATAAGAGTGACTTATAACCTCACATACCTTGTGTATTAAAACATGTCCCAAAGGCCAAAACATCTAAAGATTTATAATAAAAAGATGTCTTTGTAATCTCATGTCTATGAATCCATTTGCAATGGTCTGATTTTAGCCTGATTTAGGTTGAATAAATATGAAATAATAAAACCCGTTACTGATAAGGTTAATTGTTTAAATGGAAAAAAGATTTCTGCAACCCTCTGACTAGCCAAAATTCCTTCTTTGTCCTGGGTTGTTCTGGTTCCCATCTTAATGAACTTGCAGCAAACAGCAGTCCCCAGATTACAGAAAACTATCTATAGCATTGCCTGGTCACCTGTACCTGCATGCAGCAGTTATACCTCCACCCTTCAGTAACTCTCCAGTCACCCACTATCCTAGTCAGGGTTCAAAAATAAGAGTTTAGTATTGCAGATGGATCTCTAAAGCCAGTGGTAGGCGTGAAATCCAAATTCATGAAATAGCCTTGTCATCCATCTTGGCATCTTAAAAATCAAAACAAAACAGAATACCCAGCAACAAAAAAGCCTTTTCCATATAGCAGAGGGTCTTCTCTGAGTAAGCCATTACCTATTGATGAAAGCTGTATAATTAAAGAAGAAGTAATATCTGAAAACAACTTGTCACTGCTGTCTTAATCATAATCTAATTGCTGTGTGGAACTGCTGATTCTGGACTCCAGTATTTATACGAAGTGCCAAAGCTCTGTGTTGTGTATTACAGAATTCATTACATGTGAATACTTTCTATTAATAATGTTGGTCCTGGTCTAACCAAGATGGTATAGAATTTATCACTTCAAATTCTAAATGCTTTTGCTACATCATTTAAAATTTACATTACTTTTCAAGTTTGCAGGTGAATTTGTAGAGATTATATTTAAAATTTAGTATAGCTTAATACTAACAAACCATAAAAAGATAACTAGTTGCATTGCAGATTTCTCCATAAATCTCTCTCTAGACTCCATAGATCTTATGATTCATAGTACAGCATTAAACAAGATACAAGTGTCAGACTAAAGGGTTGTGAAACAGAAGGAAATCCAAAGGACCTGGCTGGCTCAAGATGAGAATTTAGTAGGTCAAGGCGACAGGGATTTTGTACTTCTTGCAGAATTTCACTTTCACCTGCATCCATTGCTCCACTCATGTTCCGCACCTACAAAAATTCAAAAGGTTGCCCCTGAAAGCCAGACTGGCACAGCAGCAAAAGCAAATTCGGTGCTATTCCAAGTTGCCCAACTCAAACTGTATTGCAAAACCACATCTGCATGTGAGCAAATCAACATCATTATCCTATTGTTTGCATTCCTATCAAACACTTCCCAGAATTCAAACACTTCCACAGATGCATTACAGGCAAGAGTGACAGGCCTGGCTGCGCTTTATCTTGACTCCCTCCATGTACGGATGCATTAGATGGAAAACCTTAGGCAAACAAAATCATGAGCTTTCTTCCCTGAACTCTAAAGACAGAGCTTCAACATCTCTGATTTAGAAGGAAAAATAAAATAGCTGCATCTCCCAGATTGGTTAGGTGTGATGAATTTCATATTGTCAGTTTGCCACACTCAGGATGGACTAGATGTTGTTACTTTTGGTCTGTGTTTGGCCCAGCCACCTGGGAGAAATTTATTCTTTTCCTGCCAAGTAAGAGAAAACAAGTGCTGATAAGGGAGAACTTCATCCTTGGAAGGAACATTTGTGTATAAACTAAAATTAATTGGGCCTTCACTATTGGCTGATGGCCCTTCAAGGGCATTTGAAAGAGAAAGTGAAGAGGAGGGTGATGAAGTAAGCCCCCAGACCCATTTAATAAAGACCCCCTGGAATATACCACGCAGGCACAAGGCAATCCCAATGCACACGCACATGCACAGGATGAGAGCCCCTTTACATAGTCTTACAGTCTCCTTCCCTCCTCTCCTCCCTCATCCTGCTGGATTAGCTTCTACCATTATGCTTAAAGCTTGTTGTGATCTACTTGTTGGGTTTATGGCTTGTTAGTGATCTGGTCATGGCAGAAGCCTTTGGGACAGCAGCCCAATCCCATGACAAGAATTAAATTGATTTGCAGGAGTCAACATTCCTTACTGCACCAGCGAACACAGCCAGACTGTGATGCTGGTACATCCGCAGCTTCTCCAAAGCATGAAGTGATTCTATTTAGAAGTCACTGATGTGGACTTATCAGATTACTCTAAAGAGAAAAAGTTCCAAAGAGCTTTGTCTGCTCTCTCTCACTTTCCTTTATTCTGCTAACCCTCTCTTGCCATCTTGGTTTCTTTCCCAGCATTTGCAATTACTGAATTAGGTGCTTGCATTCCCTCGTATCTCTGTCACTGAATAACAATGAAAAAAAATCAACCTCCCCCCC
>VWZG01003347.1:1310128-1340028 GCA_013396735.1 Grallaria varia | reverse complement strand
CCCCAAAAAAAACCACACCAAAGAAAAACCCACCCAAAAAATAAACAACAAGGCAGCAACTGTTCCTCTCTCCCTCTTAGTAAGAATCAAGATTCAGTTTGGGTTTCAGTCTTACATTTTCCACTTCCCTGAAGACACGGAGGAAGTTCTCCCTTAAGACTCCTTTCAGTTCAGTTTCATTCCATCCTCGTCTAAGAAGTTCCTCAATCAAAGAAGGGTATTTAGAGACATCTTCCAGTCCCTCAGGGAAGCTGTTGGCAAAAGTCACACAGGAACATTCAACACGCATCACTGAAAAAATGTAGGAAAATATTTTTCATTGGTCTTTTGCACAGACTGACATTTGGAGGGAGCTCACTTTGGACCCAGTTCTTCCTTTGAGAATTCAACTGACAAACAGAAGCAGGACTGAGACACAACAAAAGGGTTTTTCTGCACTTAGGGTCCCATAAACAGAACCCAACTGTGTATTCTGGAATCAAGATGCATAGGCATAATATATGGACATATGTGCAATGTATAGGCAAAACAGCAGCATGGGAGGATATTAAAACAGAACCAAAGGAAAAGAAGAACCAAACAGAAACGCATGTATGCATTAATCCGCTCTTTATATCTGGTCTTTAGGGTAAGAGGGAACAGCTGCATCACAGATGGAGCTGGTGCAATGCACTTGTGTGGCTGAGACCCAGGGGAAACCTGCAAACATCTGATGAGCCACGGAGCTACAGGCAATTTTGTGAACTGTTGTCTGCAAAGTAGTTTTTCCAAAGGTATTATAATTAGAATAAGAATATTGGTTTGAATTCAGCCATTTAGGCAGTGAAAAGAAACCTATTCAGAGCCTTCTACTGAAGAAATTACAATAAGCAAAACTGATCTATGTCTTGTGCTAATTCTTGTCAAAATAAATAGAAATAGAAGTACGAAGCTGCAAAACCCGCATTAAAGCTGTTTTAAATTGCATTTCCATGAGACTGTGACATTTTTTTGAGGTAACTGATGTTTTTGTTATTTTTCTGTTCTGTGGATGAGTGGTGATAAGCTATTTCAAGAAATCTGTACTACCAGAAGAAAGGACCTTAACCACTCCACCCCCAGCTTAACTGATGACCTTTGAGAAAACGCGTGCAATAAATTGTGTCCTTTTGTTGCAAAGTGTGTTTTTATTTCAAACATTAAACCTTCAGAGCTATGATCAGCCATCTATCTCTGAAATTGGCACACTGGATTTGTGATCGTACTCTTGAGCCCGACTTTTATTCCCAAGTGTGTCTGACTCCAGGAGGAAAAAAAAAGAAAAAGAGAGAAAGGAGATGATGAGTCAACAAAAAGAAAAGGCAAGAAACCAGCTTTAGGGTTACAGCAGCAAATGCCACCTAATCTGCATTTATTTCCTGTGTTGTAACAACAGTAGCCCAAGAGTGCAGAGAGGTTTTGTTGTAGGTTCTTCACGGTGCTCTGCTTGCCTCAAACTCTTGCCAGGCCCCAAAACAGGAGTGGTTTCACAGCACCAAGACACTTTGGGCTTTCCCCAAGGACAGAGGAAAGAGTTTTGCAGCATCTCTCTGGGCTGACTCATTTACCATCTAAAGGCTGAGGCAGCTTTTCTGTCATTCATCTTTGGCTTCTGGAGAAAAACAACCTCTATCACTGGTTTTGTATGCACAAAGCACTGTCTAGAACACAGGACTGAAGAGTTCTCAGGTCATTAGGAGCCATTTCCACATTTGTAGCTCTACTTCATACCATTCCAAAAAGGAATCATTGTGCCCTTCTTTCATAGAACTTGGTTTAGTGCTGATCACAAGACAACTTGATACCACTTTTTTTGTCTGCCTTCTATTTTCTCTTAAATGAGTCCAAACCTTCATAATTTGAGGAGCAGATGTCACTGTGTGTAAGATTTTACTAACCGGGGCACTCCGTCATAGTCACCACCAATTCCTATCGATTCTGAACCTGCCATTTTCTTTATGTGGTCAAAGTGATCTGAAAGAAAATACCAAAGAGAACAACATCTAAGCATCCAGCAAAAGGGAACAATACAGTTCACACATATTGGCACTAGGTGACTGTTCTCCTTGCTTGTGGATTCTTGATCAAATAATTTTTAAAAAAAGTCCAAAGATATCCCATCAGGCAGCAATTTTCAAAATTACAGCTACACTGATGAAATGCAAATGAGGAAAAAGACATGGTCATCACAGCACATTCATTCCCAACAAGTAGCCCAATTATCCTAATAGAATTTTCATTATCCATTGCATACCTATGTTATCCAATCTTAATTACCTATGCTTAAGATGTTTTCCAGAAAGTAACAACTACTTTGGGATTAATGGTTCTTGGCTCCATTTGTAAACATCGTGTCCTCCAGCTACACACACACACATGTTGTACCTCTTGTTATTCTTTAATGAACATTAGCTCAAAAAATACCTAGAGTTTGGCTAAGGTATGGAAGGAATAAACAAGCAGTATAATTTACATTACCTCAAAGGAAATTCATAACATTTATATAAATTCATAGAACCCCAAAAATCTACAGTATATTAACATCAAACCTGCAAGAGTAGAAATATTAACAACTTTTCTGCCACAGGCCAGTACATCTGCATTGAAAGTCACCATGATAATTCCCTTGTTCTTTTTCTGAAAGACATGAAGAGACAGGTGATGAGTGAACACTCCTGTGTCCTGCAAACCTCGTGGGCATCTTGTATAGACCCTTCCACATCCATCTATCGGTGAGCACAGCAACACTCTGTAAGTCAAGCTCAGATGGCAACACAAGGCTTTGCCTCCCTGTCCCTTCCCTTGGGTTGGTTATATTCTCGTAGCCTGAATCAGCAGAAGTGCAGTGACTACATCAAACAAGCTCTACCAGAATTCCAAAGTATTTGCAAACACTTTTTTGTAGTCAAAGACTAAACACAACCCAGAGAAAATCTCTCAGAAGGAAATGTGCTCAGGAGTCTGCTTCTAAATCAAATTCAGAGATGAGAAGGTGAAAAGTAAACACCATGACTTGAATGCACAAGGTTGCCTCAGCTTAGCCAAACATTGCCATTAAACTGAACACCAAAGCCCCCAAGAGGCAAGACCAACAAATACCTTTTCCCCCCAAAACAGCAAAACTAACCAAGAACCATATTGCTCACCAGTTGCTGGAGGATGTCATCAGGGACGTTTCTTGAGTGATTACAAACAGAAAATGCTGACGAGTGGCTGAAAATTACTGGTGCTTTTGAGATACTCAGTGCAGCTTTTGCAGTGGAATATGATGTGTGAGATAAATCTATCAGCATACCCAGGCGATTCATCTCCTTTACCACTTCCTAAAACAGATGGACAGAAAACAATGTCAGTATTAAGTTTCTTAAAGGAAACTGTTTAGCTGATGTATGTAAACAGATAGATTAATTCTGCAGCTGTCAGCTAGTCATAAGCATGCTGTGCCAGTATTGGTTTCTACATACCTATTACTTTCTTAGTAATTTATTCACTCACAATTAGCAAGCACACCACCACATGCTCAAAACTTGGAACATTAGTCAATCTAAAATTAGTAATTTGAACTGTTATTCACATCTCACTAATTCCGCATACGAATTCATACACCTGAACTGAATTACAACAATTGTTGTAATAAATAATAATAATAAATAATAAAAATAATAAATTGTTGTAATAATTAATAATAAATCTAGCTCTTCTTTTACCCTAAAGAACATCACAGGGAATTTGGTTTGACTAAATCACGATCATCTACTAACTATCAAAAACTTCCGGTAATTAATTTTTAATGACAAGCTGCTTTTGAAAAGATAAGGCCAGAGGTTGTTAGTTGCATGACAGATTGCCCAGATTAGCATTTGAAAGAGATCCTTACTTGGCCAAATGCAGTCAGACCAATAACACTAGGATAAAAGTTGTGTACTCCTTTAGATGATGATTCAGACCTTAAAAAGAGGGATGAGGGAGGAGAAACATCTTATTATTCTGGAGACTACATGATCAGCTACTGAAACCTCTTACACTACACACAATAAAAATGCCACATAGCCAAATGTGGGGATAATGAACTATATAATAGGTGTCTTGTTCAGGCGGTGCTTTTTATGTTCATAACTGTTTTCAGGTTCATGAATATTCATGTTTATGAAGCAGGACAAGCAGAGAGGTGATTGTCAGAAATTTTTTGATTAAACAGCCTTCCATCAGACAGCAGAGACACCACAGGGTCAGTTACCTGCCAGCCTACTTGTCAGCCCTCTGCACACAATTCCCCTTTCCCTCAGTCAGTGCAAGAGGGCATTTTGTCAGTCCAGCAAAGAGTAGGTGCTAAAATTCTGATACAGGAATTAAATGCCCTTCTCTGCAGCTCCACAGGGGACCTTCACTTGTGGCCAGAGAGGACAGTGTTGAAGGCTGCGGAGTGCTGAGTTCTCACATAGTATTTACCCTCTTTTACCTACATCATATGCATTTTTAGTGCTTTTCTTTTTGTCTGTTTTGCCCTGTGTTACTTTCCTAATATAGCAAAGGACATAGCAATTTGACCATCTTTGTGTAGTCAACAAGTCTGAAAGTGGCCAAATTGTCAGCATTACAAGCACTACATAACAGATGTAGTCTCCCACTTGACACATGGCAAATGATTTACCCCCAAAACCTTTCATCCTTGACCTGATTCAGTCTTTCACAGGTTAACTCTGTGTCTGAATCCGTATTTCTCCCATCATGGAGCTGCCAGTGCTGTGCATTAGACAGTCACCCACAGAAGTGCACATTAGTTACCAAGGAGTGTTGCAGGAATGTGTTAAAGTCATGTAACGCACGCCCAAGTCATAATACATCCTCAGTGTTGCCAAACTGCTGTCAATGGAGTGGCCACCTTCTATTCCAATCAAACACGCGATCCTTCTGCTGTCAGAGATGCCTGGGAAGAACAAAGGGACATCATTCCAAAGTAATTCCATGACAGATAAGAAGCCAGCCCTACTGAGCAACAATTCTTTTGGCAAACTGCAAGCAATAATACTGAAATTTTCACAGAATAGGAGCTTGTAGTACATGTTTTTATGGCAAATTTTCTTATGACTGCAGTGGACCCGGACTGTGCACAGACTCTGTTGCTGCAGCTCAGTGAAAAGCTGAGTTAAAGTTACTCTTTAAAGCAGGATAACTTGCCTGCTTGTAGCTCTCTCTCTTTTGTACATACCTCCTGCAATAATGTTTTTACAAATTCTTTTACAAGAAAGAGCATCACCTTGGGAAGTCGTCACAAGCTCCAGCTCTTCATAGCTGTTACACATCCTCTTGACAACATCAATTTGCTCTAAGGTCAGACGCACAGCATCCTTGTTCTGAGCGCTGCAAAGAACATACACTGACCAAAACTGAAAGAGACATTGACAGGTAAACCAGAAAACTTGTGTTTTGACTTGGAAACTTCCATTGCTAATAGTTCATGAGCACAGGCCAAAACTTCCTACAGTTCACAAGGGAGCTGCCACTCTAGTTTTTTCCCCAAAGGAAGTGTTATGGTGCAAGACAAGAGCATCCACTCCAGACATGATTAAGGCCTCCTGATACACCCACCTACTCCACAGTACATGCAGGAAGCAGATGTAAGCTTCCTTTAATTTATATATCACAAAACAAATGCTGCTGTTTTGACTAAGGGTACCTGAATTATAAACCACAAACTTTTGAAACACAAATGTTATGAAACCATGTCTGGGGCTTTTCAGTTTATTTGTATTTTTCTTTCTCAATATAAAGAGCTAAAATCAAGGCCAGGAGTACTTGTGTGGTTGGAAAGGAGGCAACTGTAAAAACACGGTCTCAGAGTCACAACCATAGCAGTACATACCTGAGCTCCCACATAACCAGCCTGAAGTTTCACAAGATTTGTGTGGGTCTTGTTGAGCTCTCTTAAGTTGACTCTACTGAGTTGATTTTGGTAAAGTATTCTCAGTTGCAGTGCAAAGTCATTGTGGCTAGAATGAAAAACAAACAGGGCTTGTGATAGAAATAAGATGTTCCCCTTCTAAGCCAAATGTAATTTCTTTCACTATTCATAGTCCCTTATTGCCTTATTGATTAATTAATTGCCAATAATCCTTGCAGCAATAGATGCTTAAAAGTCTCCCTTCTTAAAATCACAAATGTATTTAGAATAATCCAATCCTATAATAAGTACCCTCTCAACCAAAATTCCTTCCCAAAACATCACTGCAACTGGAGCAAAATGCTGTGTGCTACTAACAGCCTATGTCTCTACTGGTCCAGACACACTTCAGCATTTCCTCCTCACTTGCCCGGATTCACAAAGAGGGTTTAGTTGAACATATTTCACATACCCGTCGATTAAACGTGCATCTTGCATCAGCTCAACAGCTCTCTCTCTCATAGATTTTTCATAACTTAATGGCACGGTATCAGAAAAGAACATCAACAGCCACAGCAACTTTGTTGTATTTCTCTTCATTTTCATTTTCCAATTTGCTAAAGCAAAGCAATACCACAATTATTTGCTGATGACAATGAAACAGCGAAATTTCCAGTCTGTAGATGTTGTAGGCTTAATAGCACAGACAGAGCCAAAATGCCTCTCCTTCTGGTCAGGCTGGTGTGAGTTCTGCAGTAGGAAAGAAAAAAAATAAAGAAATAACAGTCAATAGAAAGGAAGATAGCATTGGAAACTGTGGCATCACTACCTGCTCCCAAAGATCTTAAGGTCTCTGGCTACTGCACTTTTGCACAATCTTGCAGTCCTTCAACTCTGCTGCTGCCATCAGCTTACTGCTGGAGAGAGCAAACTCCTCAGCCAGAGCCAGCAGGGTGAGCCTGGACTCAGTCCTCCCAAAAAGCAGCTTCCAGAACAGCCTAAGAAGAGAGCTTTGTCATTACGTTAGCTGGCTTGTTCCTGTCGTTTGGGAAGCCTCGCACTGCAGTGAGCACTGCGACTGATTTCTGAGAAAGTCCGGAAATGAGCTGCTTCTGAGTAAACTGCCTTATTAAAACAAACAGCATGTCAAGAGTATTTTCAGAGGAAAGCTCTTGAAATCCAACATTTTTCCAAACCTTAGCAAGGACAATATGTACCAAATTTGAAAGGGTCACTTTATTTCCATGAGGAAATGGGTATGGCAACAACTTCCAGTGTAATCAGAGCACCTCCTGCACTTTATGAAATGCAACACTCAAACCCTTGGGCAACAGTCTTTCAGGTGTCAGTCAAAAAGCAGTTTTTCCAAACAGGTTAGGAATAATTCCTGTTCTATGTGAAGTAAATATAGGATCTGCTAGGGTAGAAATACTTTTGGGTTCACCCCTACCCCATTCAGAATTCTTGGCAGCATTAGCTATAAAGCATTTGCCTTCTGCGTTCATGGGAGTGACATCCCAGTTGGAGGCAAATGCCCTCAGGGAGGACAGAGCTATAATGAAGCAGGATGGCCATATCTGCCATGTAAGGATGCAACAAGGGGGGGATTGCTCTTTTAAAATAGATTGATTTTAAAGGTAAATTTCACAGTAAAAATTTAGAATTTTTTTCTGCAGGGCTCTGTCATTTGCCATCTTCAGAACCATGGCAAGCTGCCTGGCCTGTCCTCTCCTTTCCAGCAGGCAGGCCAGACCTCAGTGCAGCAGGCTCAGTAAACGCTATTTAAGTGGAGCAAATCCCAGTAAGGAATGACATTCCTTCCATTCCATTTGAAGTCCTTATTTTTCATATTATTTTTTTAATCAAAACACTTAACAGCCATTATGTTAATACTCTAATTTTGTGAATTATTGTGCCAAATCAATTATACAAAGTGCAATAAAATATGCTCAGGACAGTAACATATCCTGAAAAATTATGCCCGTTCATGCCCTCCACAGGCCACTGACACTGGGATCTCATGTAAATAATCCTGGTGTAGCCCTGAATTACCTCAGATCATGGCAGCAGTTCAGCTGCACAGCACGGACAACACCAAGTGGCCAGGGCCTTAGGTAAAAACTTCCTTGCTGTTGACTGGCAAAAACATGGATTCTCCCTATTCCTTAAATAATAATTAAATGTAATTAGTAAAACGTAAGTATTAGACATACTTTTAGGAGCAGAACACGTGCGTCATACTATGAAGTATATTTTCAAGAAAGGCTTCTGATATCTTTGAAATTCATCTTGTCATCAGGATAGTCTTTCAAATTTTTCTCAATTTTTGCTTGAAATTCCTTCTGCCCTCACCAACTGTAAATCATCGTTCCTGACATGTCGGGTTTGTCTGCTCTCCTCATTGAAAACCTCCTCAGTGCTCTCTTACAATTCATAATTTCCAGCCTGCTATTCCTTCACTGCCTGTGCAAAGGTGTAATGAAGTGCCACCAAGGCACTGAGCCATGAGAAAACACGGTGCTGTTAAACTTACTGCTTGAAACAGGGGTAAAAAGCAATAAATACATTAATGCTTGGAAGGCATTTCAGGATCTCTAGGGAAGAGAAAAGTTTGGCCCAAACTTCCTGGGAAAAAGGAACCCGCTAGAGGTCATTACAGTGTTTCCACACACAGAGAAAACGTGTTGCCCACATTTTTCCAATCTAAAAGGGAACGCTTTGTTTTGTTCCAGTCATGCCATGCAAAGGAAGAGTGATTGCTAGAAACATAACCATCCTCAAAATCCTTCCTCAGACAGGAGTACATTCTGAGAATAGAGGTTTTTCTTCCACGAATATGCATTAGAAATACAAATGCATTGTGAGACCCAAAAACTTTAATGGGACAGCTCTTCTACAAAACTGTAAAGATTAGAGTGCCATCAAAAGTTGTTCCCCTCAAATGTCAAAGCACACATACAGACTTGCCCTTTTACGACAGATGCAGACCACAGTGAAAAAAATCCACGTATCCCTAATCTAGAAAATGTTAAATTTGTTTGTGGCAGCTCAGCATGCAAAATGTGAACAAAAAGAAATCGAAAAACTGCCCAAGCAGCAGAATTCTGACAAGTTTGCACCACAAAGTCATAGTTGTTTCTGTAGGCATATTTTGCTTTCAAATTCTTCAAACCAAAATACAAGCCAGACCTGCAAACTGAATCTCTGGAACTCAGCCTGATCCTGAGAAAACAACTCTAAATGGAAAAGTAAGATTTTACATCTTATTGTCTGCTCTTGCTTTGTATAGTATAACTGCTATTTCAGAAATCCGTGTAACTTGTCAGTTCAAAATGCTTAACGAGAAAATAGCAAACCTTGTTCACACAAGAAGACTGTTCTGATGCTACAAAAACTGCTACACATTGTAGATTTTGATCCAAATATTTACTGTTTTCCCATCTGTATGAAGCCCATAGCAATTTTCAGGAAGCCATTTATGCAGGAACTGTATCTTCATGATCTTCAAGTGGTTTGGCTACTGAAAGAAATTATACTTATCTATATATTACCAAATCCCCATTCTATGTTACAAAAATGCTATTCTTTGTAGCTACAAGCATTTCCTACAGCTTTGCTATGTAAAAGTATCTTCTCAGTTTCACGCAAAATATTCTTTGTACTTTGACACTAAGACTCTTTGAAACTGTTAAGGTAAAAAAAATGCATAAGTATATCACCATTCAGAGATCAGTTCTTGAAAATTGAAGGAGTATTGCAAGCACTACACAAAATTAAGAACTTGGTATATTAGCACCACCATTTAAACAACATTTAAAATATAAACCCCACACAGCTTTTTTCCATGCTGACCGAGCAGAGTTGAAAAGTGGAAGTTAAAATTACATTTATAACTGGTTTTTTTTTTTTCTTTTAATCTCCTTGGAGCAGTTACCTTCTTAGGATAAGGCAGCTGAGTCCAAATGCGCATCCACGTGTTGGATC
Source organism: Grallaria varia (assembly GCA_013396735.1). NCBI lineage: Eukaryota > Metazoa > Chordata > Aves > Passeriformes > Formicariidae > Grallaria > Grallaria varia. The sequence goes on along the minus strand of VWZG01003347.1, from coordinate 1,330,145 downwards.
CCGCAGCTAAAGCTCGGCACCAGCTCTGCCTGGCATCAGAGTTATAACTGGTGAACGTGCTCCCTCCCTTTGGCTCCCAGCACACTCACAGGCTGCGCACACAGCAGGCGTTTGGGAGCGGCCCCTCCCCGAGACGCGCGGGCTGTGAAGGCGCTGTCGGCTCCGCTGCGCCCCGGCGGCGGCCGCAAGCCTTGGGCGCAGTGTTGGCAACCAGGCGGCTCCTCCCTCTCGGGGCAGCCTCGCTGGGCGCTCCTTAACGCGCCTCTTCACCAACAGACGGGGTGTTTAACATTACTCTGCTTATCTTGCTCAGAAGTAGGTGCCTCTCATCCCAGAATGGTTTAGGTTGGAAGGGATTTCTGGCGGGATGTCATCTTGTCCAGCCCCCTGATCCCAGGTAAGGTAACTTCAGCGTTAGGTCAGGTTGCTCAGGCCCTCATCCAGGGAAGCTTTGATGTCTTTAAGTAAAAAGATTATCGGATCTTTCCAGGCCCCTGTTCCAGTGCTTGCTTATTCACACTGACTATACCTAAGCCAATAAATATCTACCTCTTGTTACTATACCTGCTGTATTTGAATCAGGGCTTAGAGGGCCATTGTATGATATTTGTAAAGGTCAAAATGCTCACAAGGTACAGGTGACCTTTTCAAAGATATTGATGTCTCTGAACCTACTGGGACTTTTCACTCCCATTGTGGGAGCTGAAATTTTGAAAAGAAATATGTCCAAACCCATGATGCTGAAGTTTCACAAGAAGTAAGGCTTGTTTATCACAGTTATTATTTCACTTCATGTTTTGCACAGAAAACGTAAGAACATCGTGCTTTTGTTTATGATTTGATTGCAGAGAAGTGACCAGGTCTCATAAGCAAAACTCCCACAGACCTGTTGCGCAAGCCGTGTCTTCACTGGAACGTGCATTCGTCATCAACCCTCAAGTTCCCACAAACGGGAAAACTCAAACACAACACACACCCCTCATCACTGGGAGTTCTGCTGAACCTTGCTAGTTTGGTGAACTTAATTTATAATCGTTTATGATCTACTCCAGCGGACTGAAGAACACTGTACAATACAAATGAAGTGTCAGGAGAAAAGACAAATAGTTTCCTTCCAAGTCAGGATTAATCTCTGATCTGCTTTCTACCTAGAACTCTGTGTTTCTGTGTGCCTCCAGAAAAACTAAGCTCACAAACTCCTTATTCAAGAACAGTTTTTGCTGATCCACTGAGCTCCTCCTTGGGCTTTTAACAGCTGCCCTCTTTGCAGAGTCAGAACTTAACTGACTTTTCAAGCTGCTAAAAGCCAAATTCTCCCTTTGGCTCACAGCCAGATTTCCTCTATAATTTTCTTCCAATAGCCCTGGATGAGCGTTAGCAGCTGTTTGTGCATAATAATTCTTAGAATGTGGCATTTGTGATGTACACCCTTCCTGCAGAGTCCATCTGGCAGGACTGGTCTCTTAATAAATATCCCGAGATCTATCTTTATTGTCCACAATGTTGTTACACAGCTGTGTCTCCCTGATAATAGCTATCTCTATGTTTCTATCATGTTATATTCACCCCACACATGTTTTGGAGCGAGCTGAGAAGCTGTGAAATAACTGCAGCACTTACACCCCACCAGCTGCCATCAGGACACACGCTGGGAAGGCTTCTTCCAGCCCAGAGCAGCTTCATTAATTTCAATACTTACACATCCAAGCCACTGCTGTTTTTACTACCAGCACAGATTAAACTATAGATTACCACAGCTGGGAAAGTAGGACTTTGCAAACGTAGATGCCTACTGTGGCAGTCATTTTAAACTGCAATTTGGTTTCCCCATAAAATTCTTATATTCCACCATCTCCTGACATCATCCACACTACATAATAGCACTCCAGTATTTAGCGTGGATATAGTTTTGTGTGTGAATCAGCTTTAAAACCACATGCAGTGCAATTGCTTAGGGACAGGCATTAACATAGTATTAAAAGTTCTGCTTATCAAGTATGCAAACTTGGTGTTTTACTTCTTTGTGAAGATTGCAATCTCCAAGGCTGTCAGTTTGACATTTCTTGAGTGCTGCTATCAGTGTTTTAATTAGAAACTGTTAGAGCATGTTAGGAAGAGGAATCCCGTGTACCAGGGTTTCTGTTTGCATAAGAACAGCAATACAGGCAGTGAGTGTTGCAAATTGAATTTCATTTGTTTCTTCCACTCATCTTAGTATTAGTTTGGGGTCCTAAAATGAAGTGAGTTCACACTTGGAGGGGGTGGTGTTGGAAAGTTCTTTGGTAGTTTTAATCTGTTTAAATCAGCATGGCTGCAACATATTTCTCAGATAAGACCTTATGAGATATATTAATCTAAACTTGGGAAATCAAGAGGTTAAGAATCAACTCAGTAAAAAACCTCTTTTTGCCATGTAGCTCTGCCTTGTGGGTGCCTGAAGCTGCCACAGTTTGAGCAGCACCCTGAGGACTGTTCGGACGATGCCATGTACTTGAGGATGTGTGTGCACGGAGCCACAGCACCTATTACCAAATGCAAACAAAGCAGGAAGTGCAAAGACAAGATTTTCTTTTCACAGAGAAAAGGCTCCATATGAAGCACAATAAGATACCACCAAAGCTCCTAAGAAGGAAACTAAAGCTGAAGGTTTCCTGAAACTGAAAGCAGTCCCTAATAGATACAGATACCTTTCAGGATGAACACAAATGAGTCCTATTCTGACACCCATTAATGTCTCTTGTCAACAACTTTTTATAAAAATACCGAAGTTGTTGGGGGGTTCTCCTGGCTCAATACTCTGACAGAATTAGTTTCTGTACTTTCTTGGAAAAAAAAGATGGAGAAAACAGCTGTGGGGGGAGGGAAAAAAAGCTGCAATAAACTTATCAAGTGATCTAAATTATGCTTGTTTTAAAATACTAGTAATATTTACAATTGATAATGCCCAAATAGTGAAGCAAACCAAACAAAGCTTCTGTTTATTTAGCTATACATATATACATTCATGCATTTTTCTACAAAGGTATCCAGTTTTAACTCTTTTGCTTCAAGGAAGGTGAAAGTTCTTGCCACAATGTGGCAGGAGTTTCCCAATCAAAATCATATGTAATCTGTGATCTGATGGCAGATTGCTAATTTAGAAACCATTTCTGAGGACCAGGACATAAAACTAGCTTGTTTCAGAGGAGCTGGCTTTTTTTATTTGGAAGTTGTACCTCCACCCAAGAAAATAAAAATCTTTTTAAAAAGGCAATAGAAGAGGTCACAAAAGACTCGTAGAAATTTTCCAGGGATTATTATTAATCATGGGGTTTGAAGTGGCCCCAATCCAAAAAGACCTTTGGATTCTACAGCAGTAATGCATCTAACAAGTCACATGCCTAAGCCCAAGTTACAGGACAGAGGAGAACAGGCTGAAGGTGAGTAGGGCTAATGTTGACTGTTACACCTCTCTATACCACAACAAAGCTACAAACACAACAGACATCCATTATATGGTAGATTACTACTGTGTTTACACTGAAACCAACTTTCTAAATAATCGGTTGTTTGCTTGTGGCTTCATTAGCAATTCCTAAAGGCTTATGCAATGACTTCTCTTTGCTGTGTATCAGCAACCAACTGTACCGGGCACACAGACAAGTAGGGTTTATTTTCCTACCTCTGAAGCATTATGAACCCACATGCAGCATAGAAATAAACTGACTAGTTATGCCTCTTGTCCAGACCATGCTGAACAAACTGGAAACTAAGTAAAATCACTCATTCAGTCTGTCAGAGGCTCTCAGAGTAATTGTTAACTCAAATCTAAAAAATCTAAATTTGCTGCAATTATTTTAAGTTAGCTGCCTCAGAACCTGACATCAAGCACAGTCATGTGCTCTTAAACATCCAGAGCTGTGGACATAAAACAGATCCTAGATATATATTTTCTTTTTTTAACATAAGTGTTAAGAAACTTTGAAGTATCTTTTTCTTGGGATGTCTTTTTAGACCAGAAAACTTGCCAACTTTGGATCCATTATGACTGAGGTACTTTATAATCTACACAACATATTGTGATGCTTAAGAACATGTGTCTTTAACTGAGGAATTTGGCAGTAATTTGAATGAGGCAGTAGGTAGAAAATTGCTATTGGAAAGAGTGCTGCCTTGTAGCTATGAGGGCAAATCACCATGGAAACTTTTTTTGCTAAGATTATATTAAAGCGCAGCATGTACACTTACATCTCTCCTTTTGTAATGAGCAGCATTTTGTGATACAGTCTGCAGTGACTGAGTAAAAGGCTATTTGCACAGCAAGAGACCAGGACTTACTCAGGATTATTGCAGACTTTTGTTATGCTCCAGAGCTGGCCAGTTGACGCTGTATCTTGTTACAAGAAGAAAAGTATTAGGAAATGAATGGGCAAGTGATCTTACCCAACCAGCTTCGTAAAGTTAGGTTGATACACACACAAGAAAAATAGGCTTTTGAACTGGCCTCGAACTAGGTTATCACCATGAGAAGCTAACTAAGTGTTTTCACGTTGCCATAGAACGATATTTTCCAAATCAGGATGGACCGAGCTCATAAGCTCCTCTGAAGTTGTAGTGTCTTCTTACCTTCCTTCATCTCAGCACCGAGTCAGGGATTTAACAGGGGAGCAGCGCCTCTCCAGGGTCGTGTTGTGCTTCTGGCTTTCACAACACAAGTGCATCTCCTCAGGGTCTGCACTGGGATTCAATTACCCCCTGCATGGAGTCATATGTGTTTGCAAATATATCACATTGGGACCCAAATCAAAAAATCTTGTTCTTCTGTGTTAAGGCCATAATTTGAGACATCATTCACATCACTTTGGCCACCCTCAGTTCACAGGAGAGCTGTGCACAAAACCACAGGAGCACACAGGAAAAGATGTATTGTCTTGAATCTGATGACACAGGTCAGAACACGTTCCTCGTTCCCTACAGAATACTAATCAAGTATCAACAAGCATCCTGTTTGGAGGTTTATTATGGTTTTGGCGTCTTCTTGTCCTAGTTTTAGCTATACCTGCCAACACTGCACACCCAACAGTCTTCTCTTTCTGTAGCTTTATTCCAACGTAATTTCTATTAGAGCCAAAATCATAATTTGTTACTCAGTTGGTCATAAATGAATAACAAACTTTGTTAAACAACTCTACCAGCCTCATCAAAAATTAATTACAGGATTTACTTATTCATTATGTGGACTTTTAACCCTAAAATTCGAATCAGAGTCGTCACACTTAGAACCTCCTCTTTCCTCCACCAAGTGCTTTGCTTGAACAAGCAATTACTTTTCCTTCTGGCCCTGTGATCTTTGTACTCGCTGCAGCACTTCATCATAATTTCTACACGAGCAAGACCACATTGCATAGCTTGGCTTGTGGCCTGGTGGGCAAGTAACTACTGTGGGGATCACCGAATCACAGAATGAATGAGCTGGAAGGGACTCACAAGGATCACCAAGTCCAGCTCCTGGTCCTGCATAGGTCCATCCCCAAGGGTCACACCATGTGAACATTGTCCAAACACTTGTTGAACTCTGTCAGGTTTGGTGCCGTGACCACTGCCCTGGGGAGCCTGTTCAGTGCCCAACCCCCCCCGGGGGAAGAACTTTTTTCTAATATCCAGCCTAAACCTCCCCTGACACAATTTCAGGCCATTACCCTGGGTCCTGTCACTGGTCACCACAGAGAAGAGGTCAGTGCCTGCCTCTCCTCTAATCCTCACGAGGAAGTTGTAAGTGCACTGAGGTCTCCCCTCAGTCCGCTCTTCTCCAGGCTGAACAGACCAAGTGCCATCAGCCGCTCCTCCTACGGCTTCCCCTCAAGGCCCTTTGCCATCTCTGTGAAGGTTTCAGTTCCTTCAGGAGCCATGTACATGCAGCTTAGGAAAGGCATTGTGCAGGGTGGGAAAGGAATTGAATATGGGCTCTCGTTTTTTGGGCCAAATATGCAAAGCAGGCAACAGGACCTCCTGCCCCTCTTGGGGTCATACTTCAAGAAGAATGAACGCTGCACCTTCTCTTTCCAGGGCAAAGCTGTGTTTGTCCTGCAGGTGACACATACAAGCAATCCTCAAATCCCTGCATGCATTGGCTCAAATCCCCTGTAGCAGAAACCACACATGGTGCAGTTTTTACTATTTTGCCCAAAGCAGCTAAAAGACAAAAATACATTATCTCATTTGCTGTGATTGCTACGGGTGCTTCTTAAAGAATTCTTTCTGGTATGACTGCCCACTAAAGAGAAGGGTAAAAAAACCCACCCAAAACACAAAACCCTCAAACATCTAAAATACGAAGATAGCCTTTGAAATCACTTTCAACAGCCTTGTCTTAAATGTTACGTGTAGTTATAGGAACAGTATTATAAGTATTACAGTGGACACATGTTACCACAAAAGGAAAAGCAAACATATAACCGTTTCAATTTAAGGGGTGTGCATGCATAAGGATGAGAGGAAAACAACATCAGATAGTTATTCCTGAGCTGACTGTATGTCTGAGGGAAAGAAGGGCCAAGGGCCGCCACAGGAGCTGCCTGAAGGCAGCGAAGGAGGGGACATGCCAGTAGATGGCACTCAGGCTGCAGCACAGCCCCAGAGCACGGCCTGCCCCTGCAGGGATCCCGGCGGACAGGGAACTGGGGGAGCTGGGAGCCAGTGGTGTCTGAGGGGCTGTGCCCAGCACGCAGGGCAGGCAGCCCATAGCAGAGGGAGAGGAACCCAGGTGACATCCAGGCAGCTGCTCCAGCCACGGTGACCTGCTCTCCACAAACGGAGAGGATTTTTTCCATTGAACTTAGACATCTTTCCCTCCCTGGGCACTTCCCACCTCACCCCATAACTAGCCCCAAAGCTAGGGGGGGAATAAGGAGTCTAGCTCAGAACAGTTTTTGAACAAGGGTATAATCAGAGCAGGCTAAGGAAGGCAAAAATGTCACCTCCCAGCAAGAGCTTAGAAACAAGTCACACATTTCTAAATTTAAGGGACTCCCTCCAGTCTATCCCTCCCATTCAAAGGAGCCCGTGGTGGCCCACTCTGAGCAAGTGCCTGGACTTGTAACCACTGAAAACAGAGCTGGGTGCTCGTCTCTGCAGGGAGCTGTCCCATCCATAGGTCACTGTGTGCAGGTACCGTTAATGTTTGTCTAAACTTTGTTCCCTCCTCTCTGCCTGCAGAGTTCACAGAATCCCTTAAGGAAAACGAGAAAACTAAGCTGCTTAGTACCTCCTAAAACATACGTACTGTTCCTATAAGTAAGCATAAAAACCAAAAAACCCGAGCCATTTATCTAATAAATTTATTTAATAAAACTTTTTTTAAAACACCCGTATCTCAGTTCCCTGGCAGGGAGCATTACAGCTGCTCAGAGCCACCAAGACTGAACACCTCCTTTTCCAGCGCAGACGCTCTTAGGACTGCTGGGCTGAACCCAAAGTCGTTTCCCAGCTGGATCAACAAGGTTCGTGAATATTCAGGCACTAAGGAATTCGGGCAGGTATCCCAGAAGTGCCAGGACTCGGTGCTGAATCTAAAGCTCTCCCAGCTTTTTGTGTTGAAAACACAACCATTCTTTGTATTTTATGCTCTGATGGAAGCACATTGAAGACTATGAAACAAACAAACAAAGAAAATCCTTCTCTGTTGGTGAAAACTGTATTGTAGCCTTTTTTCCTCCTCATGCGGCGGTCCCAGTGCTGCTCCTCACGGATCGTCACACGCTGTCGCTCAGCAGCGCTGCTTATCCATCCCTTTGGATGAGAACTTTGGCTCTGCTCTTCCCCCTCACGAGCACAAACGCGCGGAGACGAAGCAGGTCGGGTGATTTCCCCACGGGCTCCGCTCACCCACGGCGCGTGTTCCCTCTGCCGCGGCTCCGCTGAGCGCCGGGCAGGGCGGGCGGGCGGCGGCGGCCGGGGCGGTGGGAGGGAAGCGGCGGAGGAGGAGCGCGAGGCAGCCGAGCCGCGCCCGCTCCGGCATCCCGGGGCAGCCTCACCCTCTGCCCTTCGGCACGGGCTTTGCCGCAGGAGCCTCTCCAGCAACAATTGCCAAATCTGAAAAATCTGCACCAGCGACAGAGGGAACTTGGAAGAATCATCTGAAGAAAATCACTCCCCAAAGGAAAGACACGGAGCGTCGGAAAAGGCAGAAAGTCACCTGCGGCCAACCCCAACAAACCTGACCCGCCTGGGAGCAGTGAGGGCTGATCCTGCTCCCCGCCCGGCTCCATGGAGGGGCAGCGGGACAGCTTCGGGCTTTCCCCTGGAGCCGACACCAGCAAGTGCAGCGCTGAGACCAACAAAACAGAGGCCCCATCATGCTGGGCAGGAGCAACCCGGGGCGGACCGGAGGTGGTGATTGTACCTGTGCTTTTTGGGCTGATTTTCCTCCTGGGAACGGTGGGAAACACGTTAGTGCTGGTTGTTCTGGGGCGTCTCCGGCCCGGGGGACGCCCATCGCGCAGCGCTACCAACATCTTCATCCTGAACTTAAGCATTGCAGACTTCTCCTTTCTGCTCTTCTGTGTCCCCTTCCAGGCCACCATCTACTCCCTGCCGGAGTGGATCTTCGGTGCCTTCTTTTGCAAGTGGGTTCATTACTCGGCCATGGCAACAATGCTGGTGAGCATCTTCACTCTGGTGGCGATGTCTGTGGACAGATACATTGCTGTGGTCCATGCCGAACGCTCACCCTGCATCCGCAGCAAGCGCAACGCCGCCCTCGGCGTGGCTGCCATTTGGCTGCTGTCCCTGCTCTTTGCCATCCCCGTGGCCCAGCACCAGGCCCTCATGAGTGGTCACCAGCAGGCACCCAACAGCTCTTTCTGCTGGGAGCACTGGGCAAACGGTTCCACAGCCAAGCAGATGTACAAGGTCACCATCCTGCTGGTGGGATACCTCCTGCCCCTGGTGCTCATCACCTGCTGCTATGCCAAGGTGGGTGCGAGGGATGGGAACAGTGTTTAAAGAGAGGGAACAATCCCAGGCTCTTGGTGTCTTGTGTGTGTACACTCAAGCTACCCAGCCAGACAGCAGATCCAACCTTTTCCATATTCTCTCCTGGTATAGAAAACTTCTCTGAGGCAGGGGGAGGGAAGGAAAACAGAATTAAATTACACCAGCTCATGAAAAGAATTACAACTACTAAGATGACCCCCAGTCTGACACCCAAACCCCCTAAAGACTGTTGCTGTCTTTCCTATTTTAAATTTTGTTCTTTCTAAATAACAAATGTTTGTTTGTGACAAGAGGAAAAACCTATGGATGGATGAACTATGCAGAAAGTATTCAGAAACAGTTTTAGATAAAGACAACGCCCTGATTTTTCTCCTTTCTCTCTCTCCTTTTTTTTCTCTTTTTTTTTTTTTTTTGTGGCACAGAGCTCAGACGCTCCGTCTTGCAAAGTCTTGCAAAAAGAGATCTTAGGATCTGAGTTTTATTCAAGAAGAAATGTTTTCCTTTCTTCTTGTGTATTGTTACTGCTCAGATTTTTGGTTTCCCCTTACTGATATTTGGTATGTTTAAGACTGATGTAAGTCTATGAGTTGTGCTGGCATGCGGAATAAATTTTCTGTGAATCCTGAATTAATTTTGAATTAATTAACTGCCACTCTTGAAAGAGAAAAAGCTGTGGAGAGTTAAGAATTAGAAGTCTCAAAGCATCAAATTCATCTTTAAGGCATGCTAAAACAATTATTTCAATTTTTGGTACTTGCATGAGAAGTTCAAATACTAATATACAAAATTCAATTTCCCATTCAATATATTGCTTCTTTTTTCCCCCCAAGGTTTTGTATCATCTCCATACGAAAGTAAAGAACATTTCCAAGAAGTCGGAGAGATCAAAGAAGAAGGTAAATACATTTGGTTTAATCAGTATATGACTATAATACAATAGATATGCCAAGGTTATAAAATATCTAATAGCCTTTTCAAGCCCCATCCATGTCCTGAAGTGTCGTTCATGAACCAGTCTTTCAGCTCAGGTTCAGAATTCGTGTTGACAGTTTGCTATATCTTTACAGACACAGGACATAATGATGCCATTATTGAAATGCTATATTGATCTCTATATACACGCCTGCTGAACTGCTTTTTAATTCATTGTGCTATTATAGAATCCCATGAATACTATATTTTTACATTGGCAGCCAGTAAGATACTCAGACAATAAAGACGTTGGAGTGTTTTGAGTACAACTCAGCAAGGTAAAAGGAAAACATGCAAAGAACCCTGAAAGTGAAGTACTTCAGTTTTGCTGCAGTTTGCATTTTAGACCTTTCTTAGGTCTGCACCTAAGAAGGTAGTGGATTTTGGTTTGATCCCTTTGCAAATCAAGAAAGAAAGTTATCTCTGCCAGCAGTGTGCCCAGGTGGCCAAGAAGGCCAGTGATATCCTGGTCTGGATCAAGAATAGCGTGGCCAGCAGGAGCAGGGCAGTGATCCTTCCCCTGGACTCTGCATTGGTGAGGCCACTCCTTGAGTGTTGTGTTCAGTTCTGGCCCCTCCGTTCAGGAAGGATATTGAGGTGCTGGAGCAGGTCCAGAGAAGAGCAAAGAGGCTGGTGAAGGGACTGGAGCACAAGTGCTATGAGGAGAGGCTGAGGGAGCTGGGGATGTTTAGTCTGGAGAAGAGGAGGCTCAGGGGTGACCTCATCACTCCCTACAACTACCTGACAGGAGGTTGTAGCCAGGTGGATGTTGGTCTCTTCTCCCAGGCAGCCAGCAAAAGGACAAGAGGGCATGGGCATAAGCTCTGCCAGGGGAAGTTTAGGTTAGATATTAGGAAGAATTTTTTTTTATGGAGAGGGTAATCAGCTGTTGGAATGGCCTGCCCAGAGAGGTGGTGGATTCACTGTCCCTGGAGGTTTTTAAGATAAGACTGAGTGTGGCACTCAGTGCTATGGCCTAGTAATCACAGTGGTGTTGGATCAAGGGTTGGATTTGATGGTCTTGGATGTCTCTTCAAACCAACTTGATTCTATGATCCTGTGATTAAGTGAACAGCTTTTGCTTATTTTGCTCAATTTCTGTAGTCTGAGGTGTTGGACACAGAAATGCAGTAGGAAGTATTAGTGGGACAAATCCAAATTCAAGCCACTTTAAAAGTCATAGAAGAGCTGGTATTTTATCTGCTATTAGTATATCCTGGAAATCTGGAAACAACACATGAATCTTGATAAGGCAAACATTTACAGACCAAGTGAGAGGTGGCTGGACACACACCTAGGGTGATTTCTGAAGAGAGGATGGCCAAGTGAACAGTGCCAGTGTTGTGCCTGACTTTCTTAGATGCATTGCTGTAGCAAAGAAAGCAAAATAATCCTGCATTTAACTGAATCTGAGCATGTGAGGCATATTACTGGAGCTCAGATACTGGGTACTGGAGCTCAGCCTCCCCCTTCAAAGGTCATGCTGTATCAGTAACCTCTATCACTGCCTTTTGGATTGAAGGGGAAAAAAACACTTTTTTTTTTTTTTAATAAATCAAACACACGGAAACAAAGCCTAATGAACTACACTACTAGGAATTTGTTATTCCAAGAACTCTCTTGCTTGTTTCTCTGCCCCTCTTGGTGCCGTTTCCTGGCACAGCACGGTTCCCGGTGCCGTGCTCCCTGCCATGCGGCTTCCCCTGGTGTGTCCTGCCCGCGCCCCGCAGCGGAGCCGCTGCTGCCCGGGCACCCAGCAGGGCTGCCCGCGCAGAGCAGTGTGCCTGCTCTCTGTTATCCCACACAGAAACCAAACCCAGCGCAAAGTTTGAACAGTTCTAAGGTTTTCTTGCCATCCACACAAGTAAGAGAAGCTCTGACACTCCTCTCGAGGGAGCCTTGTCCAAAAGTCCTCGCAGCACACTGCGTGGTGTATGGAGCATCTTCTCTAAATAAAAGTCTTCAATGCCAACCTTCACTTCAGCAGGAGCTGAAGGCCCAGCTGGTGTCTCCCACATCACGCGGCCACAAGATACACTGCAGGTTCCAGTTCCCTCTCTGACAGCCTTGTAAAGTGTTTCATAAGAGCCAGCCCCAGGAACTCTGTACATCTGCCCTAAATAAGGTGATCTAACAAAGGAAATTAATGCAAACCAAGGTCCATTCTGATCATGGCCCTGTGGTGGTTTCCTGGCCTCTGGAGCACACCAGGGCTCCTCAATGTTTACTCAGTTCTGTCCTGTACATCCTTAAAGAACAAGTAACAAGCCTTGCAAACTGAACAACCTGAAGTGCTTTTTCAAGTTCAAGAATGTTTCTGGGGATGTGAATTTCACTGCTATTTTGCAAGCTCCCTTCAAAGGGCAGTAGTTGAAAGACCTTGAGGCCAAAGACTCCAATTAACAGACAAATGAGCCATTTAAAGACAACAAATTAGTACTATGCTTTTCTGTTGGTTAGCTCCAATAGAAAGGTGAACCATGGCTACCTGGTGGGTAAGCAAATTAGCTGCTCATTGATCCCAGAGCTAAGAAAACACTAACTGAGTTTATTTGGGACACTCCCTGGAGTGCTGCACTTTGAAGGTCATAAAACAGCTTGAGTTAAAACATACAGAATTCATTCAAAGTAAACGGGTATCCCTAAACATCGTGGCTAAAAGAGGCAGATAAAGTTTCACTGTAACTGCTTTCCTATCTGTTGAACTAATTATTTGACTGTTGTTCATGCAAGATGATGGTTTTCCTGTAGACAAAGGACGTGATATTCAAGGCCTTGGCATTTGAACAACAGCAAATACAGCAAAGGAGCACGGAAGATCCTGGGATCCATCCAGCAACAGAATATCATTCAGAAGTGAAATCCTGCACGTTGTTTGACTAACAAGAGCCCAGGGCAGCAGGAACTCAGAGCATCATTACCAATTAGTGGATAATAGGAATATCACGATGCTCATAGGCATTTAATGAATACGAAGTGAGTAAGTCTTCAGGGCCCCAACAGAGGAGATAAGTGGCATAATCACAAAATGAGAGATGTGCAAATGAGCAGTTTGAACAGCACAAGCGAGCTGCAGGGAAATGAAGAGCTCACCTCTTAGCACATAATACAAGTTGCCAAAATGAAGTGATAACGTCTGTACATACATTTGTTTCAATCCCTCCTCTTCGTCAGGACAGCCAACTGTCATTTCTGGTTGCCAGGAAAAAGATACAGAACAATGAAAAAGAACACTTTCAGTGTGGTTTTCAAACCACTGAAGTGTAGAATTACACTCAAGTGTAATAAAATAAAAAAGACCAAAGGGCAGTGGGAAATGCTTCAGAAGTAATTAGCAGACACATGTGCTCTAAAGCAGCAAAAGCTGCTCCCCAACATTTAAGTAGTGAAGAACAGGTATGGTGTTTTTTGGACCAGCTGGTTGTGCATTTATCACTAAGCTATAAGCATATTTCTGGAGATCAGATTGTGCTTGGGCCCTGTCTGTTAGAACTTTATGAGTAGAAAGGAAATGAATGTTTGCAAATCCATCTGGGGGAGTCAGAACTGTGAACAAAGCAAAGAAGAACCTGGCACCAGGAGTGAAGAAATGGACAGTTTTCACTTTGCATATTGGCTTAAAGATGGACTCAGAGCAAAATGATGCTCTTGAGTGAGTACCCCAGAATCTAAAATACAACAATTGTTTCCCTCAGAAGCTGGTAAGTACCTCCAGCAGTACAGTGGTACATTGCACTAAGCCACATGTCCTTCCTGGGCAATCCAAACATGCACCGATTGCCTCTCAAAGTTCAAGGAAAAGAAGGTGCAAGTTAGAGATGAGCATAACAGGAGAAAAGAATTTATCAGTAAATCACATAGGCTTTGTAGTAGGACTCCAGTTCCACACACACACAAAGGCAGTCACAGCAGAGCATTCATTTAAACTGACTTGGGGACTAAGGAGAATGATGACCCAAAGTCCAAAACCAGTCCATGATATCCCCCATCTTTCCACAGAGCAGTAATAAAGGAAGGCTCAATTGTGATTTGCTGATAAGACAGTATGAAAGAACAGGCATAGGCTCCTTTATGCTTCTTCTTTTAGAATTGTGTGAGGAAAAAAAGAGGAAAAATAAATCTCACCATATTCAGAAAACAGCAGTTGTCTCAGTAATGAAGGCCAATTTTTCTGCAAGCTAGTACTGCTTAATAAAAACCTAATTGAGTGTTCTTTCCCATTTCTGTGTGGCTGAGGTTTACAATAAGAATGGATGATCTGGACAGCTTTGAAAAACAATGTACAGTTGTCTATCTCAGACTGGGACTGGGTCAAGAAAGTGACAAACCCTCTGCCTTTAGACTCCTCTGTCCACTCTGTATTTTAATCTCAGGAACGTTTTTGTTCTAATCTAAGTAGTTCTGCCTAAAACAGGTAGGTCCATGAAATACTTGAAGCATTTGACTCATTACAGGACAATCTAAATTTTGCCCTTGACAAATTGCCTGGCAAGCTGAGGCAGCTTCATTAGAAGCTTATCAAGGACAACATGTTGTTCAAAACACATTTAAATGTCAAAAGACTTCATCATCCTCCAAAATGAGGCATCTCCTCCCAAAATGGTTTTTAAACACATTTTCCATTGCTTTTTGAAGGACAGGGAACGCTAAAAGCAAGAAAGAACCTATCCAGAGCTGGGGGAAAAAAAATAATCAATAGGCAAAGAAGACAAAGAAAAGCAGGAAAACATAAACAAGAGGCAGATGACCTATAAAGATAACAAAAGAATAAGCAAGTAACTTCTAGACAGCCTACACATGCCAGAAAAAAACCTGGGGGGTAGAGAGGAATAAAAAAGAAGTTTATCTATTTATTTGACAAAAAAAAATATTTATTACTCTCCTAGTCTTTATTTTTTACTGTGCTATTGATTCACACTGTAGCTTAAACACACTTACTTTGCCTGTTCAACAAATAACACAACAAGTTACTTTGTGGAGCTGCTTGAAAGACTTCTGGGAGTATTAAGAGAGAGACAGACAACCCAGTAGTGGCCATTGTACACACTTATCACAGACCCACTGAACCTCTGGAGAAGGTGTGCACTGAGAGGGCACGGTGAGACCAACAGCAACCCATTTGCTGTGCAAACTGTCACAGCCCACGGGACAAGCTCAAACACTACACAAGCTTTTTGGGTCAGTCCTCCACAGCTGGTCACAGTCTATATTCACAGTACTTTTAGCTACAACAAAATTACCACATTAAAAGCCGAACAATATTTTGTTTCAGCTTCCTCTATCTTAACTAGATGTTCCCTGACTTGAAAAAACCAGGCACGAGTTCCATTTCCAAAACCTGTTTCTTGAGCCATGAATTATGTCTATTATTGCTCTAATATTATCTGTGTTTCCATCTGCAAAATCCCAAAAAGCTGGACCCCAGAAACAGCTTTGTGCTAATACACAGCAACTGCAAACCCATTTTGTAATATTCAGCCCTATGTTGAATACACGATTTGTTATTTCCCATTGGAAGGGGTAAAAAAGCCAGGTATATAAGCCTTATTCAACAGAATATTTCTGTGCTCGTAGCCCCCTAATTTAAGCAGATGGATGCTATGAAAGGTTGCCTCGGTGACAAGCCTAAGCTACTTAGCATTGCTAGAGGGTAAAGAAGTAGCACCATTAGTGCTGGTGAAAGCAACCACAGCTGCTGCCAGCAGCTCACCTCATGGTAACCTCCGTTTGGTACAGTGATTTCAGGGAACAGCCAGGTCAGGCTTTGGGACATCCAAATGACAGCTTGGGACAGGGCTGGCCAGCCAAACTGGAGAGCAATCCTTGCAGAAGCACATCTCGAACCCAGCCAGGACACAGGCTGAGATCCCACAGGCGCAGGGAGCCTCCCTAGCTAGGAATATTTCTAACCAAAGAGCTCTGCATATTCTAAACAACAACAACAACAAAAAACCAAACCAAACAAAACCCCCAACCAACCAACCAAACCAAACCAAACCAAAGAACCACAATGATCCTCTATGCATTGGTTTTCTAGGTTTCTCCTGTAAGAGGGAAGCTACTAGAAAAACCTTCCTCCTCAGGCCAGTCTTTGTTCCTGAGAGGCATGTTTCTTTGCAGCATGTTTTCCCCCACAGTTAGCTTCAATGATCTTAACCTTCCTCAGCCTCCAAATGTTAGGGAATATTGCTTCCACTCTTTCATGTAACATAATTAGCATTACTGTTGCAGTCTTCGTATTGCTTGAAGACTTACAGGCACTATCACCATTGCCTGTAGTTATTTGTTTGAGCCAACACCAGTCATTTTCAGGGAGGAGGGTTGGGTTTTAGCATCCTTTTTCATATTGTCATAATTTGCCCACCTGGCAGTTGTCACTGCTGCCTGTTACGCTGCCTTCACTACTGACAGAGGAAAGCAAGCTCACTCATTCCACAGATTCACTTGATCACCGTGACCATGTAATATGCAATCTTGTCTCTTCCAGACAGCACAGACAGTGCTTCTCCTGGTTGCTGTGTTCCTGCTCTCCTGGCTGCCACACCACATCATCACCATGTGGGCAGAGTTTGGGCACTTCCCCCTGAACAACATCTCCTTCACCTTCCGCATCATCTCCCACTGCTTGGCCTATGGGAACTCCTGCATCAACCCCATCATCTACGCTTTCCTCTCAGAGAACTTCCGCAAGGCCTGCCGCCAAGCCTTCACCTGCAGGTTCTTCCTGCGGCCACTTCCCACCGAGAAACTGGCCAGAATACGCATGGAGAACTTCTCCACCACACACTCCACCACTAACGTGTAAATTGGGCTCACGAAACATTTCAGGAGGAAGAGGAGGGAAGAGGGAGCCATCTAGGGAGAACACATATACAAGTGCATTCCAGGGAGCTGTGGAGTCTGCAAAAATGTGGACTTTGTCAGATTACAGCAGTGGTAGGAAGCATTTTTCCCTCTGGCTGTGATGACACTTGGCAGAGGTTGTCTTAGGGTATCTTGCTGGGCACTGGGCTGTGTGCAATAGAAGTATCTGAATGCCAACCAGATAGAAGTCATATGCAGTTGTAACGCCCATGAAGTCTAAAATAAGAGTTACACAGAGGGTAGAATATGTATAGACAACAAGAGAGCAGTTAATGATGTCTATAGACAGTCATCAAGATGTGAATAATGAGTGATGCAACGTTCACAGAGCAGTTTGGGGAAGTCAAACTAAAGTCTTTGTATATGTCTTTGTTACTTCAACAAGTTTGACTCTATGTGAGCTACACACACATTTAGCTCACTAGCTGTGATCGGATCTCTAAATCTTCTTGAAGGCTTTGCCTCTTTAGCCAATTTACCTCTTGGGCAGTAAAACCTTTCACATGCTGTGCCAGTGATGTGGCTGTCTGCATTTGGTGGCTCTGTATCACCTTATACATCCCAGGGTCCGAATGTCTGTGTGCTCCTGCGTGTAATTACTGCTGACAATCACGGGCTCCAGCAACTGTCTCTGGGTGAGCAACAGCAGGAAAATGATATTTCTCAATATATGCTTAAAGAACTGTGGTTTTGTTGGAAAGTAATGTTTATAAAACGTTTTGCTGGTAAATAGTGTTCTCTGTGTCTATCCAATCTACCCAAGGATTTTTATTGGCCGCTTTAGCTTATAAATGCCTAAAGAGTTGTGGTTTGGTTTTTTAGGTTTTTTGGCCTTTTTTTAGTGTTTTGACAAACTGTTGTGATCAACAATGCCCTAGCAATGGTTTAGGGTGTTTGTACCGAGTTCAAGGTTACTGTTTGTAAACATATAAAGTGCATTTTACTTCAAAATTAGGAAGCATATGGCTGAAAGAATTTTATTATTTCATTGTGTGTCTAATTTGGTAATTCTGTGTGCTGCAATCCAGACTGACCCGTTCATAGATTGTAAAAAGGGAGTTACAGAAGTTAAACTACAAATTATACATCTAAAAACATATCAGAAATATCCAAATATAACTTTGTACAACATCTCCAGTATATTTTCTTAAGGCCATCAGAACACGTACAAATAATTTTTGTGACATGTAATACATCAATCATTCACTCAACATGCATAATTTATACCTCAGTGTCAAGCATCCTCCCACTGCCATTCAAAATCTGGGTAATTTTTTGGAAGTCAACCTTCCTTACATTTTCCTTCCATGTATTTCAGATCAAGGAAAAGAACCTATTCTCTTATCAGCAGTGCTACATAGTTACTAATACAAATTAAGCAGATGTTTTAATTATGAACTACCATTGCCACATCGTTCGATCTTAGATTTTGTGTCAGAATTTGTTTATGGGGAAAACAGCCACTGAAAGAAAGTGCTGTGATACAACACTGCAACAGCAGTCAGAGCTAAAATGCTATTTGTGTAATTATTTACCGTGGATACAAACCAGCAGCTAGATTTGAAACAACCTCAGCCTCACTTCAGTCCTCTTGGTTTAAAGCAAAATAGAACAATGGCACAACATTCAAAAGAAATCCTGCACTCACTCTGTTACCTGTGAGTCATTAGAACCCCAGTCACCACACACCTTTAGGAGAAGACCTTTTTGTGTGTTGGGGTTGGGGGTTTTTTACAGTCACTTCAGAGACTGGTCACTACAGCATGCAGAAAAAATGAGAAGGAAACACTGAAGCACTTTTTAAATTTTGTTTAATATAACATGAAGGAGCAAGATCCCATTTCTCAGTGAAAGGTAACCATAAAATTGCAAATTAAGGCCTTGAAAGAGCCTCAAGCTTCATTCTGCCTTCTCGTTCCCACTGAACTTTATCTGGTCTCGAATTCCCTGAATGAACTGCTACATCACAAGAAAACCAAACATAATTTGTCCTTTAGTCTTTCTACATGTATCTAAAATAGGTCAAAGTTATATCATACAGGCATACTTTCATTCTGATTGAAGTTATAGTTCTCAACAAAATTAAACCGAATCAACTGATGAGGTGATTCTTCTGTCTTCTCCAAAAGCATCCTGTTACTCACTAGCTTCCTTCTGCAAAGGCATGAGTTGTGATGGGTATGGAAATGACCACTGCAGCATCCAGAGCAGTGCACAAAGTCAACCTGATCACCTGGCTCTGAAACTCAATTCTCTGTTCTTCCAGTCCACTTACACACAGCAGCTCATTCACTCACTCCGCCTTAAGGACTTCAGGGTGAGTCCCTACCAGGTCATTTACTACTGCCTGGCGACCTGAATCAAGCTCCTTTGGGTGCAGGTTTGATAATAGAGGAGTCCATTCCGGGAAGACCCGTCCTTTTGCGGGCTGCAGTCTCTATTTTCCGTACCAGGTCCACATCCCAGCGATGGGTGACAAAACTAACGGCAGCTCCGGGCGCTTTGCTTCCAACGCGCCCGACCCTCCCCACGCGGTGCAGGTAGTCCTGCAGGGTCTCTGGGAAGTCGTAGTTGACCACAAGCTGCACGCCGCTGGTGTCCAGCCCCCGCGAGGCAAGGTCAGTGCACACAAGGACAGGCACGTCACCCTTCTGGAAAGAGGCAAAGATGCCGGCTCTGGCCGCTGCTGACATCTGTCCCTGCAGCCTCAGGTGCTTGATTTTATGGTCGTCCAGGATATAGCCCAGCCAGTTGACGGTGCTGGCACTGTTGCAGAAGATGAGAACGGCCCCACCAGACGGCGGGCGCTCCTTTAACAGCTGCAGCAGCTCGGGCAGCTTGTCCCGGCCCTTGAGGCGGACAAACTTCTGCTGGACGTGGGGCGGCAGGCGGTGCAGGGTCTGGGTGGAGAGGGTGACGAACCGGCTCACGTCCGTGAACTTCGCCAGCGTCTCGCTGAGCCCCGCGGGGAAGGTGGCCCCGACCACCACCACCTGCGTCCTCTCCTCGCCGGGACCCGCCGGCCCGGGGGCCCCGGCGGCCAGCGGCGCGTGCGCCAGGATCTCCTCCAGCAGCTCCGCGAACGACTCGTCCATCAGCGTGTCCGCCTCGTCCAGCACCATCCAGCGCAGCCTCCCCAGCGCCAGGAAGCGCCGCCGCAGCGCCTCCCGCAGCGCCCCGGGCGTCCCCAGCAGCACGGCGGGGCCCG
>VWZG01003347.1:1267262-1309509 GCA_013396735.1 Grallaria varia | reverse complement strand
GCCGCGCCGGAGCCCCGCGGGCTGGGCAGCGCGGCGGGCGGTGCCGACGGGGTCGGTCCCTTCGCGTTCCCCTTTGCTGCAGCCGCCCGGGAGCCGAGGGCGGCCCTGGCGGGCTCCGGTGGGGTGGGGCCGGCCCGGCGCCCCCCGCTCGGGGGCGGGAGCATCCTGGGCGTCCCCGGCTCCGCTGAGCACCCCCGGCTGCGTGAGCGCCGGGCCGGCTGCCGAGGGGGCCCGGTGAGGGCTGACACCCCGCGCTCCTTCCCACCAAGGGCAGAGGTCTGGGCGTTTGCTGGCGGGCAATATTCCATGGCTATCCCCCATGCCTATCCCCAGGGCTTTCTCTTTCAGGTAGTACCGCCACAGGAATGACGGTGAACACGCCGCTGTGTTTCAGAGGGCGGAAGATCCTGGCCCCGATGGTGCGGGTGGGGACGCTGCCGATGCGCCTTCTTGCCCTGGACTATGGTGCTGATATTGTGTACTGTGAGGTACGGAGGCGGCCTTATCTGGTAACATGTTAGTAAGAAAAGTACAAATAGACTTTGTTTGTTGCCGGACTTGTTCTCTTTGCACATATTTTCGATTAAAAAAATTGGGGAAAGAAGAATATGGCTCAAGGCACTATTCGGTAATCTCAATTCATTTAGACAGAACACCCTAACAATTTCTTCACATTGTTACTTGGGTTTTGTTGGGAGGGTTATTTTGGTATTTTTCTTTTGATTTTTTTTTTTTAGAGTAGTCGGAACTTGGATGGAAGTTTTAGACTGACCTTCTGGCTCACCTGATTAGTTTTGTGCATCCATATGTATCCCTTGCTGTCCTTCTTGCTTAACCACTTTTCCCAAATCTGGCTAAAATTGAGTCTCCAGTTTGCTGCAGATACTATTGGTAGATCTGCTCTGTAACTTAAGGTACTTCCAACCTAAGCTGTTCTGTGACTCAATACTCTTAGGGTCATATGTTCTGTTAGTATTTTGAAACTTCAGTGTGTTCTATATTAAACTCTTGTTTTAATTTGCTCTTTTTTTCCTATATTTGATCTCTGTAGATAATTAATTAATAAATGGGCAGCTTTTTAGTGCTGGCTGGCTGGAACACTTCAACTCACTGAGATTTTTTTATCCTTCCTTCTCAGGAGCTGATTGACATAAAGATGCTGCAGTGTAAGAGGGTTATAAATGGCAAGTATAGCATTTCTTTTGATAATACCTCTAAGCAGTCTTTTTTTGTAGTCAAGAGAAAAGATAATTACTTCTTTTAAGCATTTTCCTAATGTGTATAGTGATGTACCAGAACATATAATCTCCCTAAACTGTATCTAGGGACTTAAAGTAAGTTTTTGAAGTGTTACCTTACACCTATCTGCTGCTCTACAGTTTCAAACTTTCAGTTTCCCATCTATGGAATTTCAGTAGTTCAGTTAGTGTCCCTTGGGAAAACCATAAGCATTTTTGGAGGACATGGCTAGTGTATTAGTGATGGAGAGTTTGTTATTCTTTTTGGGGTCCTAACAAAAGGTTTTCTCCACCACTGGCTTGGTTTATTAAAAGGATTTGGTGAGTTTTCTGTTCAAACTTTGGCAGGAGTCAAGTCACTGGCTGTGCAAGTATTTGCCATCTAAAATGGAAGACTATAATTTTACCTTCTGGAATTATGTCTTTCTCTTTTTCTTAATAAAAGTGGTATCTTTGTTGGAAATCCATTACTAAAGTTTCAGCATTGTGCTTCCTGACAGCAGGTGAAAGAAACTAGTAGCTGGAATAGACTGAACTTTAAAGTTGTAATGCATTGTTTAAAATGTTAAAGCTTTCCATTTTATGTGTGTTAAAAAGACGAACAATAAAATTGTGATTAACAGATAAGCTTCCTAAGCTTCCTAAATTCTGTAGCTGCATACTGGCTGCAACCTCTTTACTGCCGTCATATGCTATTGTAATAAAGAATAAACAGTAAAAAACTCAAGGGGTTGTTTTTGTTGTTGTTTTGTGGTGTTTGGGGGTTTTTTTGAGAAATTTTACATGTGTCTGTGTTAAAATAAAACCTCATTTCCGGAGAAAAACTATGAGTATTAGATACAAAGCCTTTTTATTTTTTTAAATGTTTGATAGTGTCCAAGGAACAAATTTGTTTGAACTTCAGTAGAGGCAGTTTCCAATCATGAGTATTTTTAAATGTTAGCTGTTTGTGACATTATAATATACACATCTGCTAGCCTAATGCAATAAGGAAGCAGTATATACAACAACATATACACTGTTCATCATTGTTTATCAACTTGAGGTCCATGGGCTAGACTTGGCATAGCATTGTCACTGCAAGTTCTTAAAATGGTGTCTTGAGACCTCCCTCCTGAGTGGTGTAGAAACAATTGTTTGCAGAGTCCCTGCTGGGGAACAGAATCCACTACAAATCTGCCCTCTCCTCCTGCCCCTTGCAGAATATGTTCATTCTGGGTGAGGCATCAATGGACTTGTTCTGGTGCTGATGTCCAAGAAACAGGCTGAGGGGTGATTGGGGAGCACTATGGAAGGGAAACAGTGATGTGCTAGAAATGTACTGCAAGGACACATAGGAGGTAGGGTGCCATTAGTTGTGCTGTTCATGGAAGGTTTCTTTGGTAGCATTTCATTTATATACAAATCACATAGTCATATGACTTTTTTGTGTTTACATTTGTATATAATTTTGTCTGTTTTATCATTTCTCATACAGAAGTACTTGAAACAGTGGACTTTGTTGCACCTAATGAAAGAGTTGTTTTCAGAACTTGTGAGAGGGAGAGGCAACGTGTTGTCTTTCAAATGGTAAGAAATCAACTGCAGGTACTGTCCTAACAACATAGGTAAAAACAGGGCAGTGCTAGTAACATGTTGATCTAAGTCTAAAGAATCTCCCTGTATTGCAGACTGGCAATTTCTTGATGCTTCAGGTGGAGGTAAAGTTTCACACCAAATGTGTGGCAGAATTTCTACTCTGTTGGTAAATATTCAGCCAGATGCTGCATTGTAAGCTCTCCTTACAGCTGTTTGCAGAAGAGGAGGTAACAGCTGTTCAGCAGCTTGGTTTTGTAAGAGGTATCTCTGATTTATTTCCAGACATACAGGTGCCAAAAATCTTGCACTGTCCTGTAAAAGTTTCACTGGAAAGTCTGAAAGAAAGAGCATTGTTTAGTATAGATAAGGGAGGATTAATGTGTGCATTAGCATTGCACAAATGGATTAAAGGCTGCTGGAGAGAGAAAGACAGTAATTTGCTCTTGGAGACTGTGCTTTGTAGGACAAGAGATGATGGAGCTGGAGGGAGGAAGAAGCGTGGACTGTATTAGATACTGGAAAGACCTTTTTCAGTGGTGATGGTAGCCCTGAGATTGGTTGCTTGTAGTGGTTGTAGAACTGTTATTAGTGGAGCCTCATAAGAATATAAAAAACAGATACCTAGGGCTGATGAGCTAAGAACATTTGATTATTGCTGTAGGTAAAGAGTGTGGACAGACCTCTCTGAATCCTTTTTTGCATCACTTTTGTCATTCAGTGGCTGACTCTAGTCCATGCTTTAACTAAATGTCTTAACTATCCAGTGTGCTGTGAGTGGGTCTCTGTCTATAGTAAATATTTAGAACAAATATAGTTATGTGCGTGTGCAAGTGAGCACCTCTTTTTTTTATTAATTTGTGATACTTTGTAATTATTAATCCTCTTGTTGTGCCAACAGGGTTCAGCAGATGCTGAAAGAGCCCTGGCAGTAGCTAAGCTTGTGTAAGTAATCCTGTCTCGTTCCCTTCTCGCCATGGGTTTGTTTGGGGTTTTTTTTTGTACAGAGGAATTATTGTGAAAGGCAGTTTTTTATAATTGAGAGGATCAAGATAGTTCTTCACAGAATCAGGAAAAGTTCTGTAGGAGCCACACAGTGAAGTGTAGCATCTGAAAAGGCCGGTGGTATAATGGTGTAACTGCAGCTTCTATTTAAAATAATTCTTGCTCAAAGCAGCAGTTGCACAAATTCTGTACTGGGATTGATGGCTTTTTGCTACCACAAGTGTGTCCTTGATCTCCCCAGTAAGAAATTCCCCTGGGTGTTGCACAGCTGTGAGAAAGACCAAAACGCCTGAAAACGTCTCCTGCTGTTTGTGGTTTGAAGCCTCCAATACTGTATTGTGCAGAAATGAAAAGTGGATCTCAAAAAGGTGTTTTTAAGCCTTCATTTTAAGTAGATGGAAGTTTCAGTAGGACTTGCTTTAGTGACAGTGGTGAATTTAGTGGTGGATATACTCATATATACTTAATTCTATATAAGCATATTTAAAATGAGTATTTGCAGCTTCTTCAGAGCACTCATAATTGAAACCTATGGACAGACTCATCTTCAGATCACTGCTAAAATGTATATGTGCAAGTTAGATAAGTGAGAAGATAAAAATCCAGAAGTTCAGATAAAAACCACCCTAAGTTCTCATTGAAGCCTTAATGATGATGGAACAAGCTACCTGGAAAGATATCTATTTCCTGATTCTTGTTCTAATATGCTAAAAAATATTTTAATTGTTTCCTTTTTCAGAGAGAGTGATGTGGCTGGTATTGATATCAACATGGGATGCCCGAAAGAATACTCTACTAAGGCAAGTGGATTTTGATTGCTCTTAAATAACCTTTTTCTTTCTCGGAGGCAGGAGGGTGGAATACATGGTCTGGTTTTCTGGGTTGGACAAACCCAAGCAATAAAATTTTGGTACAGATAAACCTGATTTTATTTTTTTTGCAATGAGTGGAAGACTCTTGAAGGTGTCATGGCCCTAACACAGTAAAATAACATAGTCTGTTAGAAATTTCCCATAAGAATAGGTTTGGACATACCCTTAAGTGGGGTATAAAGTTTGTAAGCTCAGGTTGGTGTGGACATGTAGAAGAGAAACTGGATGATTACAGTTGCTGAAAATAGCTTTTTGAAATCCTGTCTGCTCCATAAAGTAATGACATCAAGTTGGTGCCCTGAATTACTGCTTAGTTATTCTGATAGATTCCAGCAAATGTTGCACCAGTGTTCACTAGTGCTCCTGTATTTTAGATTTTGCCATTTTTTCCTTCCTTTTTTTATTCTTCCTAATTATAACATTGGACTTTTTTGCTGATCTGCTATTAGGCAAAATAATTGATTTGAAAAATGTGTTTGCCTAGTGCATAACAGTTTCTGTGTATTTTCCCAGGGAGGAATGGGAGCAGCACTGCTGTCTGATCCTGACAAAATAGAGTCTGTAAGTATCACCCTGTGGCTTTTGAACTGCCTTGGAAAAGACTGTGGACTGTCCTCTACTGGAAACAGGACTGAGTTGCATAGAAGGCACATTTTTAAAACCATTTTTCTGAGGCCTGTATGGTTTTCCATGAATTAGGTAACATAGGGGATACCATCCAGAATGAAAAAGTAATTTGTGAAGCATAAGGTGATGAAAGCTGAAAGAAAAAAAATTTGAAGTGGGAATTGAGGGGAAAGTATTGAGCAGGGTGGAACAAAATCTTGCCAAAATATTTGTGACACGACTGAGAGGCAGTTGTCAATATGATTGCTAACAGCTTCCCTTCCCCTCCACAGCCATTACATTTTGTTTTGATCAGAAGAGCGGGAAATTTGGTGCTCAAAAAAATTGGAATTGTGCTTTTCAATCTAAGATGTTAACAGGCAGCAAAATCTCAGGCATTAAAATTTCTCTTAGCCAACTGCAATGGGGTAACCAAACTCATAGCCCGCAAAAGAGAACTGTAATTACAGCTCCAAATCAAGCTTATCATATGATTAAAAATTATTTGGTTCTTACATTGGAATCCTTAATGAGCCTGACACTGAAAACTTGTATGACTTGCTTATGATGCTATTGTTAGAAAAATGTAGTGACAGCATTTGAAAATGATGTTGTTTTAGTTTGATTTATATGCAAAAATATAGTACAATTTGAAAATACTAAGGGGGTTTTTAGATCATTTTCTTGGATGTTAGTGTTTATTTTGAGAGAACACTACTGAGGAAGGGTTTGAGTCAACAGTGCAAGGTGACACTAATTGCCATCTGTTTTAAGTACAAGAACTCGAGTGCAGCTGTAACAGCTCATTTCTCTATTTGGGACCTAGGAAGTGCAGTAACATTAAACAAAGTTCAAGTTCATAAGGATACATCACGCTGAAAGCATTTATTTGCAGTTCCATCTATTTTATATATATACATGCTTGATAATATCTTAGAAAAATAGTTGAAAGGGAAGTTTTTTTCTAGTAACAATCAGGATCAGCTGGATTTCACCTCTTTATTTACAGAGTTACTGGATTTCTAATACCAGTTATTGTATAGTTATACAGTGATTAAAACATGTATAGGCCACTACATGGCACTTTAAAATAAGGTATGTTGCACCTAAGTTCAAGCTGAGAGGAGGAGATTCTTTCAATGGCTCAGTTCTTAAATGGTCAAACTGGCAACCACTCATTTGCTGATTGTTCCAAGTTTGTCACAAGAATAAAATGTGCTTTGTGTTAAGCGTGAAATTCAGTTTTGATTTTTTTAGAAGATTTAAAGATGTTGCTTGACATTCCTCTAATTTTTTTTTCCATTTTGAAGGCTTTCTGAGTTTTAAATTAAAATCTTTTTAGGGAATACTTATGTTTAGTTTTTACGAGAAACTCACAACTGGAATATTAGATGACTGTAAAAACAGCTGCATGAAAATGAAAAAACTTTGGACTTCTATTTGAAATTATCAGAGTTTGCCTCATATTAAAAGCAGTATTGAAATTCCACCATGTAAAAATGCAGTTGAAATAAAAATAGAAGTGGAAATAAAAATGGTTTAGACTAGAAATAGGTTTTTATATCTGTTGGATAAAATGATATTTTCAATTACAGATTGCATGTGTCTGTCTAGCATGTAAGATTCTTTATAGAATAGTAAGTAGTATTACATTGTTCGGATTTCTTTTATCTTCAAGAGAGACTGGAGAGCTTTAGTGCTGTCACTGTTGTGATCACGTTTTTCTCTTTTTTTTTTTCCTTTTTGCAGATACTGACTACCCTTGTTAAAGGAGTTTGTAAACCAGTAACCTGCAAAATCCGCATCTTGCCCTCAGTAAGAACATAAATCGTTGTCTATCTGCTATTTGTGGGACGACCCACAGATATTTCTTCAGCTTTTGTAAAGACAATTTGCCTTATCTGTTTTTCCTTCTCCCTTTCCCCAAAGCTGCATGACAGGCTAATGCAGTTGGGTGCCAAATTTCTTTCTGCCTTTTAAGAGCATCTTACCTCTTGGAACACAGACTGGGAGCTTCCCCCTTTCCCACTGGGTCTTTTCATTCACTGATCATGTATGGATATCATTAGAAATTTTTAAGTACTGCTTAACATTTTTAAGACACATTTGAGAAGAATATTTACAGATGTGTGATTGCATGTTATGTTGATTTCAGAAAGTATCATCTTACTGAAAAGCATTTTAATTACAATTTACAGAGCAGTCATTAGAGATGACTTGCTAATGAAGTGTTTTGTATCATTTTCAAATGTTAGTCTGTAAACCTGCTGGAAAATATTCTCCTGCTACAGTGTATTATGTTACCTGGTTTGAGAAAGTTTGCAATCTATAGTTTCAAGGAGGCATTGAAAATGGATTCTTATTCTTGCCATAGTATATAGTTCTTTAATTGAAGTGTATATTAAATGGTTATGATGTTGGGTGTTACTGATGAGATACAGTGAGAGCACCTCTACTGAGGAAAGAAAGACTTCCCACAGTTGTCTGTACAATAATCACATGATAGTTACTCCTTTTGCTTTCAATCACAATCAAGTCATTGTCTTGTCCCTCAGGTTGAAGATACTGTGAATCTGGTGAAGAGAATAGAAAAAACTGGTATTGCTGCCATTGCAGTCCATGGAAGGTAAATTGATTTTAGGCAAGAAATACTTAGATTTTTTAGTTTGTTGGTGAATGGAGTATGATACGACTAGAGTATATTCTATATGCTAGATTTAATACGTGGTTCTGATTTCAACTGTTAACTGAATTGGTGTTGTAGAAAATCAGGCCACTGTTTAGGGAATTGAACTGCTTGCTGCTGTTTTCTGAATATTTTTGTCTCAAAGACCAAATAAAACTAAAATTATATTGCATACTCTGTATCTATAAAACCCTTCTTATGTGGATATAGAATTACAGTAACCATGTTCTAAAATATATTTAATAGGAAATAATTCTGTTCCATTAAAAAAACCACAGCAAATTATGTTAAATATGTAAAATAATTAAGAATAAACAAATATATCCCAATACTCCTTGTGTCATGTCTGCTGTGATTGAGAGATCTGAAAATTCCCCAAGAAATCTTTGGTCTTGTCTTTCTTTTGTTTGTTGGAAAGGAAGAAGGAGGAGCGGCCTCAGCACCCTGTCCACTGTGATGTCATCAAGGCCATTTCCGAAGCCGTCTCCATTCCGGTAATTGCAAAGTAAGTTGGACTAATTAGCTCGTTCTGGCCAGACGCCTGTACCTAACTTAAGATTTGCAAGTGCAGGAAAAAATCCATGATTAATTAAAAGTGTTGTTAATTTTTAGTGGAGGATCTCATGACTTCATCAAAGACTATACGGACATTGAGACGTTCCGGAAGGCAACAGCTGCCTCGTCAGTGATGATCGCTCGTGCTGCCATGTGGAACCCGTCCATCTTCAGAAAGGAGGGGTTTTTCCCCTTGAAGGATGTCATGCAAGATTACATCAAATATGTAAGGGGTTTTTTTAGAGATCTTACTTGTTGCTGGCGTTGTTTAGAATTGTTAATCCAAATCCCTCTAGAGTATCTTGACTCCTCTTCATTTCAAAGACTTCATTCTAGGAATATTTTAACTGAAGGCATATGATGACATGAGTGTTGCAAATCAACCACCGCTTCCTCTGTTTTATTTTGTTCAGAAATCTGTATTCAGTTTTTCCTGATCATTCTTATGTCCCATGCTTTTTAGCCTTAGTTTCCTGGGAACTTTTATGAGGCTTACAAGGCTATGTACAAATGTCTAGACATTTAAAAATATGTAGACCAAGTCTTTGGAAGTTATGGTTGTACAAATTGAGCAGAATACTATATGCAACATACAATATTGAACATAAAAGTGAAGGAATATGAAATACTCAGTTGCTGCTAGATTAATTTTTAGAGATGAATTATTTTTCACAAATTCTGTCAATTATTCACAGCAGGGGAGCAAAGGGAATGATTTGCCAACAAAGTAATGATGTATTGTAGTACTGTAGCTCCCTTAGCTGAGTCATCTAGTATACAAAGTTTTATCTATTAGGCAAAAGACACAATTTTAATGATGCACTAGGAAATTAATCAGATCTCTGATCATGTCGTCAATTCAAAATTATCTTGTTTTTAAAAATTTTAACTTGCCATTAACCAGTTACATGCAAAATAACAGTTGGTGATATAAACTGGTCAACATAACTGGTCTATTTATTCATAAGTATATGAACAAGTAGAACTTTTGTTCATGAAGTCATGCCAAAATAATCTGATTATAGTCACATTCATGAGTGGTGTCAAATATGTTATTGAGGAAACTGCATTGTGGTTTGCCTTTCAAAAACAATTTTGAAAGTTATCAAGAGACATGAGCAGAATGTAAGATAAATTTGGTAGCTGTGTTTTTAAATACTTTGTCTCTCTCTTCCAGGCAGTGAGATATGATAATCACTATACCAACACAAAATACTGTCTGTGTCAGATGCTGAGAGAACAGTTGGAAACTGCTCAGGGTAAGAAGCTGCATGCTGCACAGTCCACGCAGGAGATCTGGTAAGCTTGTACTCTGTTAAACTTGCACACTGCTTCTCTCTCTGTAGCACTGCCAGAGATCTACTGTAAAACTTTTGGGTTTATGTGCTAAGCCTGAAAATTCTTTAGGGGCTTCCAAAAGCGAACTTTGTCAGTTTTTGTACGTGTGATGCAATACCATCTTTGAAATTGGCTTAAGCAGTGTTTGTGCCTGAGGGGGTCAGAGAGAGAGAGAGAGAGAGAGAGAGTCACTTATTTATAAAACTGCTGTCTGTCAGCACACTTGGTCTTTTAACCCCTGTTCTGACCAGCCTGTTTCATGTCCAGATAATTGAAGAACAGTCTGTTATTTAAAATGCAGCCGTGCATCTTCGGACAGAAATGGTACCTAATTCTGCTGTCTCCTGGTGGTGAGGGCATGTTACAGCCATGCCAGGTTTAACCTCAGGACTGAATGCAGGAGAACAGGGGCTGCATTTCGGACTAAACATTTACAGGACAGTACATAATAAACTGCTTCACCTTAGAGGCACAAGTTAGCATTGTCCAGCTTCAATGCTTCTCCACTTGGAGCCTTGGAGATGGCTTTGTGGCCATTGAAGAGCCTCATTCCAAAGAGCTTTCTCCGAACTGTCGTAAAGTAAAAGTTTTCTTATGCTGCAGTTTTTATTGCTGTTATCATCTGCAGAAAATGAACAGTCTCAGTTTTTCAAAGTAGATCCAGCCTGCCAGGGATCTGAAATCTAAAAGGTATTGAGGCTCTTTTCTTTGACTTAGATCCTGGTTGCTCTCTTCCTTTATATTTGCACTTTTAAATAATACTCTGAAGTCAGAAAATCTTGAGATCTTGAGGGTTTTGGATGTTACAGTGTTTACTGCTTATAATATTTTCAAATACTATATTAGAAGAAGAGTATCTTTCCTACTTTTTGCTCGCATTGCCCTCGTGGAGCCAATGCACCAGGAGTCACGCAGGGATGTCTTTTGCTGGTTCGTGCACCTGCAAGTTATTGATTGAGCTGATAACCTGAACATTCTGCCAGCACTGTCAGGCTGCAAATTGCATATATAGTGCTGGAAATTAGAACATTCGTTTTCTGCTTGTGTCTCAACAGTGTCTGATAAGAATTGAAAGAGAAACAATATAAAGGCAGTGTGCAGAATGTAGCCACACTGCCACTTGATTCTCCATACACATGCTCTCTTTAAACACGCCTGATTTCTGTAGTTACTTTTCTCTATCATAATGTGATACAAAAATGTATAAACTGATCTCTAATACAAAGGAACTCTGTTTGAATAGTGAAGTCTTTGAACTGGGTGACTTCTATGAAGAAACAGCAGCTATTTTTGGAGCAAAGAAAACATCTTTAGAAACTGAGACACAGGATGAGGATGACCAAGTGGACGATCCAGATGTAATAAAAATGGCTGTTAGATTTGACAAGTAAGCACACAAATTAAGTTTTTCACTATCTTGCATCTCTGAATAGTAACTGTGAGTTTTTGAAAATAGTGATTTGCAAGACAGCATTTATGAGTGAATTTTTATGAAGCAATATTTGTACACCATTACATAATCACAACTCTTCCTGTGCTATTTGGATGTTGTAAGATGTTCTGTTACCTGAGTTATCTCTTGGAGAAGCAGGCTTTTTCTCATAATTTTAACTGTAAAGTTAAACCTCAAATAACTGGTAGAAGTAACATAATAAGCAGCACTGTCCGTTTTAAAATAGAACTTTGTGCACAGTTGTTGACTACAAATTTTTCTGTCTAGGCGAGAATATCCACCACAGATTACTCCAAAAATGTATCTTCTGGAATGGTGCAGGAAAGAAAAGCATCCTCAGCCTGTTTATGAAACTGTGAGTCAATGAAGAAACCCTTTCAAAACCCTTCCTCTGCCTTGTCTGTGAAATTAACTATTTTAGGACTCAATACAGTGAGGAAATTCTGCTTCCCAGTCTGGCATAGCTCTTTGAGTAAGCAGTTTCAGAAATGGTAATACACATAGGTACAAAAATGGCCGGTTGTTTTATTAGAAAATTAAAAATTAAAAGCCAAACCTTCTGTCTGGTTTTGATTCCTGTGTGGAAGAAGTTGCTGTAACTACAGGTCATTATATAGAAGCCCATGACTGACTTCCATTTACTA
Organism: Grallaria varia; assembly: GCA_013396735.1. NCBI lineage: Eukaryota > Metazoa > Chordata > Aves > Passeriformes > Formicariidae > Grallaria > Grallaria varia. Next base: position 1,297,537 of record VWZG01003347.1, on the reverse strand, counting down.
CTTCTGTGAAGTAAAGAATTTAGACTCGGAATGTTTTCCCTGTTGTTTTCCTACTGTTAGGGGTAGGAAATATGTGGGTCAGGAGCAACTCTTTGGTTAGACGGGGGCATTATTTGATTATTTTTTATTTTTGTAAAGCAAAAAGTATTTGTAGTTTGGGCAATTTCTTCATATTTTTTAATCTTAAATATGTGGTGTGAATTACAGTGATTTTAAAGCTGTTGCTTGTTACTCTTGTCTTTACACTTGTCAAAGAATCTTGATGTTGTTTCTTCTGTAAGTTACATGACTGGTTTTTGACCTCCCTCCCTTTTAATTCTTTTTTTCCCCACAGGTTCAAAGACCATTGGACAAATTATTCGGTTCAGTAGTGACAGTAGCTGAGCAAAAATACCGATCAACTCTGTGGTAAGCTGTCCTTAATGGTTTTTCCAGCCAAATTTTTGTTTCTGAGATGTTGCTTAAGACTTGGTATAAAAGGGTATTCCAGTCTATTCCATCTGACTTTGATAAAGGTCAGCTAAAAACTACCTTCTAAAGCTACCTCTAGGAGGGAGAAAGGATTAAAACTTTCTGAGGATGGAATGTGACAAGAGGAAGTAGCATTAGCACAATCAGGTAAACGGGTACAGATTTTAATTCACTTTGTGTATTAGTCCACAAGCTGTATTGGAAGGGGAGCAAATAGGTGAGACAATTCAATTCTGTATGTGAGGACTTCAGAAACAAACCAGAGGAGAGTGTTGGAGGAGGTTGTGTCTTCAGCCACCACAGCAGACCCACTCCCAGTAAGAAGCCAGGATTAAGTGTCTGCAGACAGTGAGGCAGAGGACAGGGCAGTGGCTGCTTGGAGATCACAGGCAATTAGCAGTTACATCCAGGGCTGCTCTAGAGTTTCATGACACTATTTTGTACAATCACCTGTTACTACTGGAGTTGACTTGAGGCATTTACACCTAAGTCGATCTTGCTTTAACTGCAAAGCCAGAGCTCAGCGTTGAACATGTGAAAGAGGACAAATGCACCCAATTACTGCTTTGCAGCCTTTCTGTTCAGAGACTTTAGGAAGTTAAGCTCAGCTGATACAAAACTTTGAGGAGAAAATGTTTTCAAATGCTGAATCTCACAACTGTGTGATCTGCAGCACCTCTCAGAAATGACAAAGGTTTTGTTGCTATGGAACAGTTCCATCTTTTGTCAGCATCAATGAACTTGTTCACCTACCAGAGTTATGTTTAAGCCTGAGCATCTTTCAAGAAAATTGATTCTTCATAACTCAGTTAGTTTCGTTTAGTGATGAGATTTGTAAAAGTCAACTTTCTGAGGATTGACCACTTGGGCCAAACACACATTGACTTTGTACCTTTGAAATGAAGTGTTTGAGACACAAGACCTGATAGAAACAGGTTCTCTAGGAATATTACGTCAGGAGCGATGCGTCAACACTTGATACACCAAGCAAGATTCAGATAATTTCTGGAACTGACCTGGTTTGTTCTGCTGTGAGATGACTAAAAATGCTGTTTGTTTCATGATGCTGCCTCAGAGACAGGCGATTCTCTTGGCACCATGGAGACTTCGGTTTCTCCTTTCACCTGTGCTCTGTCTCCTTGCTCCTCAGGGACAAGTCCAAGAAACTGGCAGAACAGGCTGCAGCTATTGTGTGTCTGAGAGCGCTGGGGGTCCCGGAGGGGAGGCTGTGTGAGGGACAAAATCACCTGGTCAACAAGCGCAGGAGGGACGACCAGGAACACTTGAATAACAGAGACCATGGAGAAGATCTTGCTGAACCTTCCCATAAAAAAGCTAATTTTATTGAAGAAACTTCTGACATGGGTGTGCCTAAAATGCCACGATAGCATGGAAATGAGAGGTTTCATGCCTATGCAGCTACAAATTATCTCCTGTTTGTATATCTTGCTGTTCACGTTTCATTTGGATTCTCTCGGAGACTGATAAATCCCCCGGTCGTGAAAAATGCCAATGAGATGTTTACTGTTCACCACTCACTGTCCCTATGGTGCCTTTCAGACAGGATAAATTTGGACCTTGGTTTTAAAGAACATGGAGAAGATTATCCCAAATAATAAATTTTTAAAAAATATCAGGTATTTTCAAAACAATTTTGTCATTGGTTTTATTACTTGTTTTTAAGACGTCTACAGTGTGCTCGTAAGAGATGTATGAATACATCATCCATTAGCAGATGGATTCCTGGTGGAACTATGTAGTTAATCAGAACAATTAATGTAGGAAAATAATGAGTTTTATGCATGTCTTGCATGCTCTGTTTACACTCATCATGCATCAAGAATTTTTTTTTTGCAGAGAGGACTTCAAAATTGTAATATTAAGCATTAAAATATCATTCTTCTTTTGTAATTTCAACTACATTTTACACTTCAGAAACATGACAGTAGAATTAACCATCCTTTCCTGGTAGGGAATTGGATCCAAGCCAGGAATTTCTTGAATTAAGGCATTTTGAGATGTTCTGTTCTATTACTTGCAATAATGGGCATCCAAACATGACCTTGTATGTTCTTGAAGTGTGACCCAGTTTGTCTCAGTAAGTAGCTGGTGGTGATACTGGTGGCGATACTGGTGGCCTCAATAAGAGGCACGTGTTCTTTCCTTCATTTTCCATCATCACAACTTCCTATTAAAGTAAACTATAAGTACATGCTCTATGCCAGGAGAGGATACAGACCCAGTCTGATTCATGGCAATCTGGCTGAGCTTGTCTGATTTAAATTAGAGTCCTGAATCCCCAAAAGAATGCCAAAAGATTTCAGGGATTTCAGTTATTAACGGTTTATTGAAACGGGTTTAGTTTCCCTCAACAGCATGAGGGGTCTTGAGATTATCAATTCTGATCTGAAAACAAAATGACAGGGATATATCATGCCATGATCTCTAAAGTCCTTTGTACATAATAATGTACAAAATATAATTCATTTGGATGTGGTTCATAAATACTCTTCCTATATAAAACTTCTAATCTTTTCCTCAAGTGATAGTGCCAATATTAAACCATTCTTTTAAAAAAGGAAGAACGATATCTCACCAATTAATATGCAGAGTTGTGAAATTAAATAGATGTGTATTCAGGGTTAAAATGTCTGCTGTTCATGTGAGAGTAATTTGTAGTTAATCTGTGCCGTCTAAGATGAAGAAAGTTTTTCCTGTTCATTTTGGTTATTGCAGTAAATGCAGTCAAATACACTTATATTTGATATAATTTAAGTGCTACAATTTCACTCTGAAGGAGCAAAAGAATTTGCAGTATGAATCGGAAATTTCAGAAGTAGCCATTTTCCTATTGTGAGTTCTATCTGGGTGTCTTGGTTTTGTCAGAACTGTTTGGAGCCATCTTAATAGAGAACAAGTTGTTCTTAGGTCCTGATGCAGTGTGGCTTGCAAGGTCTGATACAAGAGAATCGTAGAATGCTTGAATGTGGAAAGGACCTCTGAAGATCATCTGGTTCAAACCCCTGTCAAAGAAGGGTAAATTGGAGCAAGTTTCCCAGAACTGTGTCTAACTGGGTTTCACACTTCTTCCAGAACTGAGACTCCAAAACCTTTCTTGGCAACCTGCTCAAGTGTTTGAGCACCCTTGTGGTAAACAAAAGTGGTGTTTTTTCTTTTCTTCTGCATGGAATATCCTGTGTTTCAGTTTGTGCCTATTGCCTTTGTCCTGCCACTTAGAAGAATCTGGTTCTGTCTCTTGTCACCATTGTCTGTCTAAAAGGAAAAAATTGAACTTTGGAGTATTACAGCTGATGGTGCCTAAATACAGTGTGGACTTGTATGGCAGCAAATACTATGTATTTGTGGAAGTTACAATGGATTGAGACCAATTTATAGACAAATCAACCATGAGAAGCATGTAATTCCCTCAAAAAATGTACTCAGAAGAAAGTCTGCCACTTCTGCTTAGGACTTCTTACAGAAAAAAGATAGACTGATTCCATTTAGGAGCCAAGGCCTTCATAACAGTATTTGTACCTTTTTTTCCTTCCTGGTGTTTTTCATGTGGTGTGAAAACACATCCTGCTGCCTCCTTAGTGAGGTGCAGCCTGTGCAGACCTTTTGCATTGTTTCTGTGCAGCAGGTGCCTCAGTGGTGAGAGGTGGATGCTCCAGTGGCTCTTGAGAATGTGAAAAGCTTGGGTTTATTTGGACAGCTGAGCAGGTTTGTGCAGCATGCTGTCAAAAATGCACAACTGTAGTTGAAGACTGATACCCGAACAAAGGTGGTAGGGGTACCCAGCGTGTAGGTGCTTTACTAGTCATTTTGCATGACACAATATGTGCCTTGCTTTGGCTGATGGAGAGTTGGGTAACACTGGCTACGTAGTACACTATGAGCTGAAACATATACTGTGTTAACACAAGTCTGCAAAGTGTGTATATTCCATTTATATTAAATCAAATGGGTGTTAAATGTTGAAGGGGTTGTTTATGTTTTCTAGTAAGTGCCTGTTTTCAAATCCTTCCTGAAATGATTCCGTGGTTGCCAGTGTTCACTCACTGCTCTGGTTGTGCACAGCAGTGGGGCTGTCTGTGCTGTAGTTCTGGAGAGGCCAAACAGAGCTGTGGAAATGAGAGTGAGGAGTCACTGCTGGAATGAACTTTCACTGCTAAATATAGGGCTGTAAATTCTGGCAAATGGCTAGAAAGCATAATGTGTTTGACATGCTCAATCAGTTTTGGAAAGACCCAAAGAAATACTGCAGTTGTATATATGTGTTTGTGCATGTCACAATGTTGTGATTTAATGATTTTCTGTTACATACTTTGGTTCTTAACTCTGTTACAACTGATGTGTGATGACTTACCCTACTTCAGTCATTCAATTCATCCTAACCAGGTAGAATAATTGTATTTATCATGTATATTCCCTTCTCAGCACTAGTTTTAAAGTAATTACTTCACTGACCAGTGCTTTCCTTCTAGAAATTGCTCTATTCACATTACTTTTAAAGAGCAAACTGCACTGGTGACTGTTATTAGTGTCTCCTGTGCTTCTCTTCTCTGCTGTACTTTCCATAAACAGAAGGTGGCAGATTTTTTATTTTATTTTTTTTTTCAGAAAAATATGCTGACTTCTGCAGTATTTAATGATCCAGCCATTGCACTTCTGCATTCTTGCATAGGGTGGCAATTGAGACGACAGTTGGGTGGGAGGATATTTAGCCTCACTTTTCAGACTTTATTTATTTTTCATTTTAATGTGGTGTGGATGTGATGCTTGGTCAATACTGATCAAAGCTGTGCTCTATTTGAAGTATTTGCTTAGTTTCACTATTAATCATATAGGACTCAATGAAGCAACTGTTTTTTTCTGTCCCAGGGCTACTGTCAGCAAACAAAAAAGCAGTTTTATTTTTCACTTGATACTGATGCTGCAGAAAGTATTTGTAATGGTACCTGCCAGAGGGTGGTCTGGGGCTGTTGGGAGAACCGTAGCTTGTCCTCCCTGCAGCCTCCATGGACTCTGCTTACTAGAAACCTGAATGGGAACGCAGAGATATTTTTACTAGCCTTTAGCATGGATGTGCTCACTGTGGGGCTACCTCCGGGGCCTTGCTGGTTGGAATGCTTTTTGGAATGTCCCGGGCTCTGAGCCCAACCCCACCCTGGAATGTGAGGTTAAATGTTGGCGGTACAAATACAGAGTTTGAATATCAAAATCCTAGAGTTCCCCAGTACTGCAATTTCAGAAACTGGCAAGTGAAGCACATGGCAGCTCAGCTGCTCGCTGATTCAAAGAATAAGCATGCCTTGGGTTGCTGGGGAAGGAGGGGGAGGTAGGATGTTTTTTGTTTTGGTTTGGTTTTTACTTACCCGTTATGACCCGCAGAAGAACGTGCTTTTCAAACACGTCAACTGGCAAGATTGCAAGAGGTCCCAGACAGGTGTTAGCTGGGAAGAAGTCTTCATTCACAAAAGCATTTTGTTGCCACTTCTTTAAACAAAACTAGGCGCTCAACATGGTGGGAACTGTTGCCTGATTAAACAGGAGTCTGCCGTGTTTGGACTCCAAGTCAAGACATGATGTCGATGAGATGGGCTGGGAGGCCTGAGTTCCATCTGGGCCACGGTGCAGGAGGCCAGTGTCTGAGGCTTTTATTCACAGTTGCTGATGACAAAGCTGATGGAAAACATTAGAAGCTAAACATGAAAAGCGAGTCTTTGGTGAGGAGGGAGTGCCTGGTGTATTGTTAAGCACCAGTTGCCTAGGTCAGTTAAGGAGAAGAATTGCTGAGCTCCAGTGCGAGCCTGGTTCAGTCATCCCCACTCAGAGGAGCACTAACCTCAGTGGCTTTTATGAGAGACGCTTAAAAATATACATCACTTGTGGTGTTTGCTCAGCTCCCAAATGAAACTGTTGCAGGAGTTCATGTGAATCTGCTGCTAAATATCTGTTAGTTAAATAAATAAATACTTTCCCCCTGCCCTGGCATGGTGGAATAGTCTCTGGCCTTCATTTTTAGAAAATTATAGTCTGGGAGATACCCTCTTGTGAGAGTTTACAGAGCATTGCAGTACAAATCTGACCCTTTTGTCATTTTAACCTAATTTTCCTTGATGAACTCCATACATTAGTTAATGATTCAATATGTCATTGTGAAAAATGAAATTAATGTAATCTATGTATAGTTGTAAACATGGATTTTTTGGTGAGTATGCTATTGCATAGAGCTGACAGAACTGGATTTGAATACAGATCTCCAACTTTTTAGCTGTTTTAAAACTCTATAAACATGCTACCGTTCCTAGTGCAGTTTTCTGTGGCTTTGCAGGGTTGCCTGTGCAGTGTTGGGCTGCTGCATGTGCCGTGCGTGCCTGTGCACTTGCCCCGTGTGTGTGCAGGTGTCAGCCAGCATTGTTAGCAGTTGGCCAGAGAGCTGCGTGTCAGACTTCTTAAACAGAAACTCATGAAGTGGTTTCCCTCATTGTGGTCTGAGAAAAGCGAGAGTTACAAGGATATTAAACTAAAAGCTAGTATGTTTTTACCTTCTTTATTTCAAGTGTTGGAAAATATTATCTTTTTGAGGTAAGAAAAAAAGATCAGGCTCTAATCAAACATCATTGGGAAGCTTCTCAGTGACTTACCTGATTTGATTCAGTGTATGCTTATTAAGAAATTACAGCACTTTTCTTCAAGTTTCTCTGACAGCAAAAACTTTTTTTTTTTTGTAGTTTACTGTTGCATTATCTCTCTGAATGGCTATAAAATTTAAAGCAGATTTTCTGGCCATCTGTGTATCTGTTCTAGTTACGTACTCATACAGAAATCTCAGGCACCAAAAAATTTAAAAGCTGAAACCACTGTCATTGTTTCCTTCTGTGCTGAAGTAGAGCCAAATCCTGGACCCCGGGCAGAAAATAAGTAAACATGTCTAAGTAGAGGTACCTGTAAGAACCACAAAACCCATAAGATCTGAAGAGTGTTAACAACAATGTGGGACAGTTTCACTTGAGCAGAACTGTGCATTTATTTCCCCTGTATGGCATACAGGGTTTGTGAGGATTTGGGGTTAATTGAACACTGGGTGTTCAGATCCTGAGGTAAGAGGGAAAAGAAGATGGAATATTCTCAAGGACATCAGAATAATAAGATTTCAGAGAGGTGGAATATTGACACTGCAGGATTAAGCCAGTTAATCACTGTACGCTTAGACCATGATGCCCACCTGTCGTATCAGTGGCATGATAATTCTAGTTTACTGTGCTGCCCTGTGACATTCTCCTATTACAGCTAGTAGCAGCTTTCTTATTTTGCTTTGCCTGAACATGGAAAACAGTTGTAGTTCTTAGAAAGTTTATAGCCCCTAGGCTATAGAAATCCTGCATTGTGAAGACTGAATTAATAGTGATTTCATACATCACCTTCTCTCCCATTAGCTTTTACCAACATAGCAAATGTTGCAGTGCAGACTGTAGAATCAGTGGTAGTTTGCTCGCTAGTATTGGGTGACATGCAGGACTAGGCAGCATGACCTGAGAGGGTGCATATCCTGCAATCCCAGCAGCAATGCTGGGTTAAGGGATAAATAGAGAGGAGGGGAAAAAAGTCACTGATGTCTTTCTTTACAGTAGTACTGGTACAGCATTTACATATAGATTTATCAGCATCCATCCATTTTCTTCATGTTCATATTCAGTATTTAAACTCTCGTGAGTCTGTAGGAGGAGTCTCCATTCTTAGTTAGAGACAAAATATGTAACACAGCGTTTATTTAAAACGGTGCCTTACGCCACAGGAACAAACACAGCTCAGAGGATGACGGAGGGCAGAGTTTCCATTTAGTGTTGTAGAGAAACACACTGAAGACAAACAGATTTGATCCACCCCCACTTTGTTATTTTCTTCATACTTCGTAATTAAAAAAAAAAAAGTAATTTAGATGAAGAGGAGATTTTACAGAAAGGGTTGATGTATTTTTATGAAAGGAAGAGCTAACCTCATCCTGTTAGAAAACATCTCACATCTTCACCTATGACTGCCTGACTGCCATTGTGTACTGTTTTCCTCTCAGCCCAGCCTGTGAATTCACCGGATCACCAGGTCGGAGAGAACACTTCACCCACACAGTTCACTCTTCTCACTTCCCCTGTACTTTAGAACTCCACATGCACACTGTTGTTGTGCTGACATGGATCCTGGACTCACTGTATTCCTTCTTGCATTAGTAATTTCTATTGGCTGCTCTAGAACTGACTTTGATTTTCACTAAACACAGCTCAGCCCTTAGAGAAGAAACTGTCTGCAACTTTTTAACAGATTTGGGGGTACTGGTAAAAGCTAATCTTAACAGACTGAGGCTACTTTTCACTCAGGTCAGTGTGGATAGGGAAGAGAGGTAATTCAGAATAGTTTCTGCTCAGTTGCTTTCTTAGCCTCACTAAACTGAAATTAGCTTTGTAAATACCATTCTTTTCTCCCACCTCAGTATTTAGAGTAGGCATGTCATGCTGACCGATCTTTTTATCTGAACATAAATAGTCACCTTTCTAATCCCTGAATTTCCCTTGCACACTGTTCTTGCATCCCTGGGTGAAGCAAATGAATTTGGGATCCAGCTGTTGCACCTGAGCAGTATTGTGCAGGTATTGACTTCCATTCAAGGATGGGATGACAAAAAAGTGTGACTGTTGCCCTCCTATCCCTGCTTTGCAAGGATTGTTTCTGCAGGTAGAGCTCATTACACAGCACAGATACTTCTTCCTTGGGGTCCGTAGTGCACAGTTGGTAAAATTCGGCTGGTGCCAGTATTGGTTTCCTTTATATTAATTATTTACACTGCAACATGTGCACATCCCTTCAGCAGGGGCATCAGCACAGGGACAGAGCAGAGCTGAGAGTGGCCACCACCTTCACTGGCCCCAACAAAACCTCACATCAACAGCCAACACCTGAAGTGCCTTGCTCAGCATATAGAGACGGGCTAGAAAAGCAATGTAGGGTGAGAATATCAGGTGAATTACAAAGGTGGAAAACTCCCCTGGATAGGGAGCCGTTTGCTCCCCCAGCCTGCCCTCATGGTAATACCTGTGCAGGTAGTAAGGATGCTTTAAATAAAGTAGAATGAGCTGCTGGGTACGGTCCAGTTCTCAGCATGAAACATCCTGTTGACAACCTCAGCACAAACATCAGTGGCAGAAAAAGAAGAGGGCAATTAAAATACTTTTTCATCCTTTCAAGTACAGTATCTCCAGATCAAGGCTCAGGGTCAGTGATAAGGGTGTCTGTGGAGCTCGCACTGTACTGTCTGGGATGTAGCTGATCTCCTAAAAGAATGTAATGGTTTTCATTCTTTGACATTTCTATGCAAATTAGCACAGAAATTAGTGTGATGAGAAGATCCAGACCAATAGATGCAGTTGTTTGTTATGCTTCCTTGTGACTGAAGAAATGGAACTGGGAAATGTCTGGCATATTTCTATCCAGTATACTTCTCATTTATTGACTGCTCAGTATTTCGCAGACAAATTCATAAGCTTTGCATAACTATTAGATTTATTCTGTTAATTTCTATAGATTATTTCATGAGCAATATATAGTATTGAGGTCTGTCAACTACTTGTGTTTTTGTATCAGAAATACACCCCCAGTGCAAGGTGAACTGCTGTAGTTTAACATAAAATGAGCATCAAGAGGATCTTCCTTGATAAGTGAGGAAGTGGCATGATCTGTCATTAGTTTCCTTCTAACGAGAAGCAGGTATCTTCAACCACATCTTTAGACTCCCACGCCACTGTGGATATCAAGATGTTAAGCTTGGTTTATTTTAAAGGTCATTGTGTGAGATCTCACACACAATTTCTAAGCTATAAACAAAACATAACTCCACAAAAGGAAAATGCGGATTATCACAAGTGAGTGAAACTTAACACCGTGTCTAAAAATAGATTCTGGTATTACTTTTCTGACTCAAAAACATTAACAATTATGCACAGGGTTTGGGGTATTTTTGTTGATATGAGACGAGGTTCAGGTCTGTGTGGAATATAGTTGTTTTTGTTTTTTTTACTGTAGCAAAATCCAAAACAGGCCAAATGTTAAGATTCTATGGAGCATCTGCTATGAAGAATTTACCATCTAAGAGAACAAAGCTGAACTGTAGAGCAGACAGGATATAACCGTACAAAGGGTGAAAGGCAGGGAGGAGCACAAAGCTGACTGACCCATTTTTCACAAGAGGAGAACTGGAGTACGTATTTTTGTGCTGTCTATGATAGATAAGGATGGATGTGGTAAAGGGGGAGGAAGCTGAAGGACTCAGTGGATTCATGTTAAAACCAAGACATGGGAGAAAGAAAAACTTGATACAAAGCAGCTTAAAGAATGTGTTGTGGATGAGCTGGTGAGAAGAAAGAACTGTCAGGGATTTGGAACTGGCATTACATGAAGGGATATGAATGTCAGAGTAAAATGATTTACCATCTCTGTGAGTGTTTGTACTGCTGGGTTAGATGTGGTTCTGAGATCCTGGATGATGTCCTGAATTCAGATCTGCCCACTACAAATATGGGAAGTAGCGACATACTTATTGTATGATTGTTGACAGGAGATTGTTTAAAATGGAGATCAGCACTGTTTCAAGTTTTCACTAGTTGACCGTAAAGCTTTAGACTGAATTACCTACAAAGGATGAAATGCTGGTTCAATTGGATGGATTAAAGTAACCTCCTTTGGATCTAAGTTCTTACAAACTCGAAAGCTATTTAGTCAAGGAATTGTGCCTCAAGCTCTTTTCTGTTTGAAATTTTTTAATTGTGTGCTTAAGAAAAAGGAGCTGATATGCACTACTTCATGGGGACTTCATGAGATTTTTTCATGAAATGCATTATATTGAACTGAGATGGGAGGTGAACTGAAGAGTGCCAGAAAGGGGTACGGAATGACCATCAGTTAAGGAAGTTGCTCCCTGTCCTTGGGTCTCATCGGTGTATTGGAATGACACTGTGTTTGAACTGTGTTGTCAGTATATCCTTGAGACTAATTGTTCTTGAAACAAATAACACACGCTTCTCAGAGATGCTTAAAGCTGCTGAATAAACTACTATAACATTGAATTAAAATCTGCTAAACACTTCCTTTCTTGAAAGGAATAATGTGGGGATATAACTAAGGAAAGGAACTGTAAAAGCTGAATTGACATCTCTTCTGAGCTCTTTCGTGGAACTATTCACACTCACCAGTAATTTCACCCTGTTAACAGTTCCAGAGCCTCTGTTAGCATAGACACATTGTACATTTTCAAGACTCGCATAATAGGCTGTGGTTCCATCCACGGTATGAAATCCTTGTCTCCTGCTTCCTGTTACTACCTCGTTCACTTATTACCTCCTCCCTTTTGACAGCACAGTCGCTTGTTTGTGGTTGCTTTTATTTTTCAGCTGAATCAATTCCCTGATTTGATTCACTCTGGGACCACAGAAGTATTAGTGGTGGCACAACAGCAAGGATGGCACCTTGGTGAGAAAGGGTGGCTGGGCACAGAGAGTGCCTGGGAACTGCTTCAGTCAATATTCATCACCCAGGAAAGGTCAGTACAGCCACAGCCTCATTCAGCTTCAGGCTCAGAGAAGTACCTCCTGGCAGCCTAACTTTTGAATTTATGGATCTTGTTTGGGGGCAGGGCTCCTATTTGCCAAATGAGACTTGTAATTTTTTGCATTCAGTTATCCCTACTAATTATGATAATCACGGCAATAGAACCATCCTGAACAAGAATACAGTACATTGGGAGACAGTTTGCTTTGTAAGCTCTGTGACTTCTGGGAGCAGCTCAGACAAATGGTATTTCCATGTAATTGAAGTTGTATTGTTAAAATACCAATTAAAATGACTGGCTACTGGCAGAACAGCTGGACTGAAACAGATCTTGGAGCTGGCTAAACTTCTCAAGCATTTATTCAGTTTTGGAGAACATCATGCACCCCTGCAATGAAATCTGTGCTGCAAGGGTTCTGCTAACAACAGCTGATACAGCTGCTTTACAGCCAGCCTGGCTGCGCTTGTGTGAGCTGGAGCTCTAAAAATGCTTACAGTGTACACAGGCTCTCAGTCACAGCAGGGACTTGGTGGGCCAGTATCTGCATTAGTGATGGTAAAATAGTTGTAATTCAGGTGGACTGCCCATCGATTTTGGTGCATATGGCAGCAATGCGAGTTTGTGATGGAAATCTCCATTTCTGAGCCTAGATTGTGATTTTGGGGAAGACTGTATCTTTTAAACCCTAGACATCTTATTCCTTCTTGGTAGTTCTCAATAGGGATCATGGCAGCTGATAAACAATTCAGTCAAGTGTAGAATCTAAAATTAAATATCTTGTTTTACCTCTTTTGTCCCCCACTATTGTTTCCTGAAAACAAGGAACATTTTGAAATAATTATTGAATCCACAGCCCTCTTGTAGGTGTTTGTCTAGGAAATTAGCGCTGGAGAAAAGGTTTGGATTAGTGTCTGTAAGGTTTGGATTAGTGTCTGTATAGGCTGAAGTCCTTGCCCTGTGACTCAGATACGCTCTGGTCAGGTGAGGTTCACAAGTGTGTCTCGTGCAGTCCATTCTAGAAAAGGACCCTGGCCCTCCTGTGCCTGCATTGCACTCTCAGTTCTGCAAGTGCAACTGCGTGTGCAGCCCTCCAGCTGACTGGACTGGGGAGCCGATGCAGAGTAAAAGCAAGCCTGCAAAAGAGAGTGGTTTTGTTAGGTGGAATTTGTTGATAACCAAAGGCCACTGCTGCCAGCAGAACCACTCATGAACCAATTTTATTCTCATCTAGGGTGCCTTTGAACCAGGTTATGTAGTTCTTGGGCTATCCAGGGCCCCATAGTTCACATTACCAGATGCTTTGGACAATGTCTCTGTCCAAAATGAGAGATGAAAACAGATACCTTTTCAACACAGAAGTGGCAGCTGTAAGTATTTAAAGGGTAGATATTGGCAACTACAAATGAGCTGAAATGGAAGCTAAGTGGATTCTTGCATGTCTAACAGACAAACAGCATTCTTGTACAAAGTGAGTTGTCTTTCCTGGCAGTGAGGCACTCAGAGTTGTTTCTTGACTGTGTAACAGATGCTGCGCCTCTTCTCTATGCATGTAAGATAACAGCATTTAATATTTGGAGGGGAGTTAATCTGCAGCAAAGAAAAATTGTGGCAATTCACAATGTGGACAAGAGATCAAATATATTTCATCTTGCAGCAGTTTCTGAGCTAACTGGTTTTAATTGTAAGAGATTATTTTTAAAATAGAACTGCCAGAGGCTAAACTTTGCAGATCATTAAAATATAAATACTTTTTTCCACATGGTCATCAGTTCCTCTCTTTAAAGAAACTGCTGTACAGTTGCCTACTCCTATGATATTCCTAGGGTTTCCTGGTGGGATTTTGCTCCTTTCTTCTAAGTCATGGTATTCATTCACTTTGTATCAGGGTATTAATAGCTGTGGTAACCAACTGTCAGCAGTAACCTTGTCCAGTCCCTAGAGTAACAGGAGCCAACAAAAAGGAGCATTTTTCTTTAATTCCTTTCCTATGGTTCTCTGATAATTTGCCACAAAAAGCAGATTATTTTGACAGAGCCAGGCTAGGGAGTGGCTCTGTGTGTAGTCAGACTGGCAGACCCCAGAGGACTGGCAACTCCAGGCAGTGTGAAGGAGTTAATCTCTTAATACAGATCAGATGCACGTCTGACCATGTCCTCAAGTTCAGTAATAGTCCCTCTCACATCCAAGGCAGGGAAGACAGAAACTCCATTCTCAAAGTGTTTTGAGGTACAGAGGCCAAATATGTGCTCAGCTTCTGATCCGTATGATTTCTGAATTATCAGCTTGGAGTTCTGATTGCTCTGGACAGGCAAATGAGTTTGAACCTTTGCTTTACTTGGCTATGAATGAAGCCAAGGTTTGCAGTGACTGGTCCCAAAGAGCATAAGGGATGGAAAAACGTAAGGGGAAGGGAAAGTTTCAGGGGAAGGAATTGGGAGGAAACTCGTTCCAGGATCCACACTAACCTTTTTTCACTGCGTTCTGATGCTGCTCCTGGGTCTATTATTTTCTAAACAATCAAGATAAAGACATCTTATACAGTGTGTCTTCCTGAGGAGTCTGGGTATTTCTTCCAGTTTCTGGGGTAGGTGACAGGCACACTAGACAGTTGTTTGTGAATGATATAACACACATCCCGTACATATGGGAAAGCATATCAACTTTTGTGACATTATTCACTCTTGAACTTGAAGGCAGATTGGCAAAAATAATACAGTTGGCTCTGGTCTCCACGTTCCTGCCACATCTGCATAAGCCCAGATAAGATAGAAATTCTTTTAAAAGGATTTATGCATTTGAGTTTTCATCTGACTTCTGGCTCCATATTTTTATCTATAGATTAAAAAACCACAAGCATGCGGGATTACCAAGAATTGTTTCTAAAGGGAAAGACTGGGGAGGGGAGAAGGAAAACAAAAATGTGCCTCTGTTCCCTAAAACAAAAGCGTATTCTTTGGAATCTCTTTATAGACACTCTAAATAGGGAGCACATACCCTGGTCAGTGTGTGAAAGGTACTCAGTCTACTCCCACTGCCCTTCAGAAAAATTACTGGGCTCTGGCAGCATCACTGGGGAGGCAGATATGACCCGTAAACAGAGTGAGTGTTAGGGATTACCTCCTACCTCATGGAAAAACAAGTACTCTATTATACAGGGTAATAATTCAGCCCTGTATTCATGAAAGTGGGGAATGAGCAGCTGCTTAACAGTTCTACTTTGAGTGTTACAGAGCCTTTAAAATTCTGCCCATGAATTTTTATATACAAATACCTATATTGTATATGTGGTTTGGGGATAGGCAAACATGCTGGATCTTGAAAGTTTATACATTTATGTGGGGTTATAAAATGGTCTGCATATTTTAATTTTTAATTTTCCAATAAACTGCAAGAGTCAGTAACAACAAGCTTGTTCATACAAAGGGAGCATGCAATTGCAACTGTATCTAGGGTAGGAGGGAGAAGGAGAGACCCCCTTGGAGAGTGTGTGTGACCCTTTTTAAGTGGATATCTCCTTGGTCCTTACAACACGAGTCTGATTTATAGGTGGATGTTCTTTTTTGAAGAAAAGGGCAATGCTATGTAGTTTGTGCTCAGACAAAATGCCAGCTGAACTGTGAGTTCTGAATATATAACATGACCTTTTAAAAATGTTGAAATTTTAGTAAGGACTGTCTCTACCACACAAGCCCTGTGCAAACAAGCCCAATTTGCACATATAGTAAAGCAGATAAAAGTGCATATTTGCAAGGAATTCTGGATTCTACTCAAGGAACACTGGATTCTACTCATGGCACCCCTATGGTTTCAGTTTAAAAGAGCACTTAATCACTTTAACTGACACCTTTTTGCTTCCCAAGAATTCTCCTTTAATTGGCTGCCTAGATAAGTAGCAGAAACCTGTTAGGGTCAGCCAGGATGGCTGCTGCAGTTTGAGGAACACCTTGTCTGGTGTCAGTACTCCTCAGTCCTTGACTGTTGATTCCCTGCATCATTGCCCCTGTCTCAGGTTTGGAAGTATGATTGAAACTGAACAGATTAGGGAGTTGATGCAGGTTCAAACCTGTATTCTCCACACCACTTCCACCAGAGAGTTCTTTGGGGGCAACAAGGCAGAAAGAAAAGGAAGGAACAAGGAGCCTGGAGGCAAGGCAGGGTTAAGGCATCACTGCTGGCAGAAGCAGTATTTAGCAGACTGTGTCCTGTAGATACTATCCACCTTTGTTGACATGGAAGTTAGTCTGAGGAAGTATAAACCTAACCCATTTGTTTAAAAAAACCCCACAAACCTGATCTGTCCAAAGGGAGAATTGCCATTATGGAAGAGATGTGCTGTTTCTCCAGCTGCCCTTGGTGAGACAGAGTACTCAATATTTACATGTACACCATAGCCTTTCCCTGCACATGTGTGTATTTGTCACATAAAACTGTTGGTAAAAAAAATTTAAACAAGTCTAGTAATTTAAAAGTTCAAGGTTTATTTTCAGAATTAATATTGTCTGACTTAAAATGAAAGACTGATACATTTCTAAGGCATTTTGGAAATGAAATATAGGTTTTGGAAGTAATTGATTGATGGCAGGCAATTAACTCCATCCAAGCTCAGGCGCTAGTCCTATTGCTGTGTACAGTCAGGCTTCATTTCTAGGCACTGCCATAAGAACTTGGTGGTTGTCAGAGTTACAAGTCAAGTTAATTGAGAGGCATTTTTGATTTAGCGCCATGTAACTAAAAATCAGAAGTTGTCCTTCAAGTTGAATATATGGGAATTTTTTAATCTCATAAAATGAAAACAATTATTTCTTCTTTAACTGCATTCAACTTTTCAGTGCTAACCAAAATTTTACTTTACCATCCCATTGTCTCTTTTAGTAACAAGAGGCTGTCAGTTTACATAGGATAAGAGTCTCACTATAATCTTCTATATTTAGAACTGAACTTTTTCCTCACAACTCTTAAAGACAAAACACCATGTGAGAAGTTGACTGCTCTCATCATATTCCAGCTGAGAACAGAAATAAAAGTGCCTGTAACATCACAAATAAGCTTTTTTCTCACGACTTACAGCACATTTTTTTCTTACAGAAAGCATTCAGATGAATTTCCAAACTCTTAGATGTTTATCTGAACTATACCCACATTTTTTAACCTTTTGTAGCTTTCCTTATATCTGAGACTAAAAAGTATATTGGTCAGGGCCATGGCTTAGAAAACAATCATCCCTAGTGGGCAGATTATTTGTTTTCAGAGTTACTGGTATGAATTGTGGGGAGAGGATAAACTGATGTATTGTTGTCTATTCTTTTTTACTTGAAGAAAGTTTTAGTCTGTTTTTCTGATGGTTTACTATTGAATACCACTTCTTTCAGCCAATGATGCTTTGAAGTGATTACCCTTCTCTTTACGGAGTGCAAAAGGTGTCTTCAAGGTTACCAAGAGAAAATCCTATAGCACATAATTCAATAGCCCAGAATGTATGGCTTGTGATAAGCCTCATTATTTTCTTTCCAGCCTTACTTTCTCTGAGTTTCGCTGCTGATCAGGCTCGTCGCAGGTTTTCCCCTAAAGCCACTGTACAGCGATGTATTCACAGCATTTATCCTTTATCCTTGGGGTGCCATTGATGCCTTCAGACTTTCTGTGTTTGTATATATTTGCATATATGTATATATATCTGTTTATTTATAAATTTTATGTAGCTGTATAGCTTCTCATATTTGAAGTAGCAGCTAGCAGTTTCTACCTCTGTACTGCATTTCTGAAGGTCTGAGCTAAGGATAAGATAGTGACTAGAACATTTTATTTAGGATTCATGTACCCGGACTAGAATAATAATACACATTGTAGTCAAAACAAGATAGAAGACCCCTGAAGTTTGGGAAACCTCCAACCAGGGGAATGCGACATGAAGAAGACGATGATGAAGAAGTAAGGGGTCCTGAGACCCCCAACTAAATTCTAGGAAGGCAGAGCCAAGGGGCAGAGCCGAGGGAGGTTCTGAGGGTGGCACCAAGGTGGTACGAGGGTGGATGGTCTCTGGGTTGGATGTAATCTTTAGTTATGATAATTAGTGTTACAAAAATAGGAATCATCTCTATGCTGGGCACGCATCATTATACTTTTGAAGCTTGAAAAGCTTTTCAGTAAAGAACTCCTCTCTGCTTTACCTCAATTAAATTGCCTCGAAAGTTTTTGTCCCCATTTTAGGCATCACCATCTGCTCGCTCACACGCCTGTTTGCAGTGGGGTTTCGGGGGTGGTGAGAGCAGGGATCTGCTGCAGCGTGGCCCTGGAGCCCCAGCCCCTCGTGGCCGTGCCATCGCTGGGGCTGCCCCTGCGGTTTGGTCCCATGACACACATGAGCCCTTGGTGGCGGCACTACCTTTAGACATCCACGCTCTGTGTTCCCACTGCGGCCGCTGCGCCGTGCCCTCTGCTGACACGGCTTTTGTGGGGCCGCGCTGTGGATCACGTCGGGGGGCTCACCTGGCCTGGCCAATCCTCCCCCTCTCCCCACAAAAACCAGGGAACGGAGGGGGTCAGGCCCCTTGGACTGGCTCTCGGCCTGGGCTCACAAATGGTTCTGCCAAGCCAGCTGAGCAGATGGCATTGCTTCTGTGGCACAGAGGGAAGGGACAGACCATGACTGGGATTTCCTAACGCCATATTCTTATTAGCCTCAGAGTACAAACAGATGCAAATATTAAATTTATTTCCTAATACTTGTTGTCATAACCGCACTTTACCTTAACAGCTACATTGCTGGTTTTAAGTTAAAATGAGTAAGAGAGGAGGTTTTGAGACTTAAGTGTTTTAATTTATCATGTAGATTAAATTAATTTATTTATTCAAATTGATTAAAATGTTGTTAAAGATCTGACTAACTGGTACGGATCAAAGCATTGCTTCTTTTGCTAATGATTCTTTAATTGTGATATTAATATCATCTTTTGTTTGTGATCTGGCACAGTAAAGATGCATGTTTAAAACAGCAGCAAAGGTCCTGCGAATGGGGCCAGGTCTGGCTCCGTTCCCTGGACTGGAGTGTGCTCTGGCATTCAGTCAAATTGAACCAATTGTGGTGATTTCTGCCTGACCTGACCTGGCTTTTCCTGCAAGTCTTGTAGGTCAGAAGTTGTGATGGTGCCTTTGCTGCCTTGCATTCATTCTCCATAGAGTGTTCTTTGATCAAACCTGCAGACCCACCATGGTTTAAAGGCTTTTTTCCCCCCATTCTCTGCACTTTGGCACAAGGCAAGCAATTGACAATTTCTGTGGAAGCAACAGGTTCATCCTTATCAGTACCTTATTTCTGAAACTGGGTACAGATGGTACAGATTGCCTTTTTTTTTTTTTTTAATGGAGAAGGTGTGTAGGAGGCACAACGGAGGAACAGGAAAGGGCTATTTGCAAAGCCCTTTCTTTCTTTCACATGTCTTATGTGGCCTCATTGCAAAATAGGTGCCTAATGAGAGAGCTCTGGGACACACCCATGAAATACCTCGGAGAGCTGGCCCTGGGGCATAGGCAGGTGGGCTGTTGGTGAAGAAAAGGACAGTGACAACGTTATGACCAAGTTACAGGTTCCATCCTGACTCTCACACGGAGTTAAGGAAGAGCTGCTGTTCAAGCTGTGTGGGCTGATGGGGCTCATTTGAACTGTACAGGAGTGTCACTGTGAGCCGTGTGAGCTGTGCAGGTGCCAGGGAGAGCCCTGAGCCCAGCCCAGCCATCACACCAGGACACGCACGCACAGCCTGCGAGGCAGCGGCCACAGGCTGAGCTGAGCCGAGGAACCTGCGCTTCCCAAAGAAAGGGATTCCATTCCTGCCTTATTCTGCCCCAGGCAGAAAATGAGCGCGGCAAAAGTGGGTGAAACGTTCCCACCCGGTTCAGTGAGTCAAGTCAGTTCTCTGAGGGCCGTAGGAGAGAAAGTGTGGACACCCTGCTCTCCTCAGCAGGGAAGTGTTGGGCTGGTGCGGTGGTGTCACCGCGCCTTGCCCGCGTTGGTTCCACCAGTGTATAGCTGGGTCATTTTTGACTCTCTGTTAGTGTTCCCTTGTTGGAAGGATCCTATTTAGTGAAGTTTCATCCCTTTCATTCACTCCCTGCCTAAAGCTAATGACCATTCCTGTCACTAGTTAGACTGTGAACTTTGGGGCTCGTATAAAGGTGGTTACCATGGGCTGTTGGACCACTGATGGTCCCAGGGCTTCTGGGGGACCTCCCATCAAACAAGCACGAAACTGAGCGAGCTGAGGTGCCTCCCTTGTGCCACTCAGGCTACCACATAAAGAGCCAGTTCAGAGACAAAAAGTTGCTTTCTTTGGCGAGGCAGTTTTTAACTGGCTGGGCTCCCTGGGCTGACTTACTGCTCAGTGCTCACATCAGCACAAACCGCCCAGCAGCCCAGGAGAGGGCGGAGGGCCAGGCTGTGGCAACTGGAAATCAGCTTGGCTCGAGGTGTTAGAGAAATACACCCTAAATGGAAGCAGAGAAAATATAAAAACTTCCCTTCCAGAATACTTTTTCTTGAGTGATTGAGCCACTACCGAGAAAGGTAGCTATATTAAGTACAAAGGAATTTAAATCCTACACAATTCTAATTTAATTTTTAATTTTGAGTCGTATTTGGGCCAGTTATGTTATGAATATTGAAGTATATTTCCCAAAAAAGGAATTATTCCCACCCTTTTGTTTAAATACCTGTCATTCTGGTGATTTTATGGGTTAATTAGTTTATTTTCTGAAATGTATTTCTGGGATATTTCCTCTTTAACTACTTCAACCCATAACCTCATGTTCTGAGAGTTACTTAACCTTTGGTCTTGTACAGTTTACTGGCAACCATTCCTTTCCTTTTAGGATTTCTTATTTGTGATTCTCTTAGCGATATAAACCACATATAGCTACTGTTTGCTAACATGAAGCCTCACACAGTGAATTGATGTTACAGTCAATTAACAGAAGAGTTTTAGATACGTCACAAAGTTTCTGACTCCAAAAATGCTGTACATTAATACCAAATGTTTGACATCATTTACTGTAAGAAGAGATTGTCGTCCCAGATTAAAATTGTATTAAAAGGTGGATTAAATTTATTTTCTAACTGAAGGACTGCTATAGGAAAGAGTTAACATTGCTTGGATATACTATATGTAGTTCTATGCCTTAATGAGTTTGGATTTCTTTCAAATTCTACTCTAACATTTCCTGCCTTACAAATGTTTTCTACACTAATTTTAAAGCTTAATTTTAAACTCTTACAATCAATTTTATAGCCGCTTCAGTATAATTTGTTAGGGAATTACCAATGAGAAAAAGTCCAAGAAATTCAGTAAGACTGTTTTTTTTAATACTCTAAAAGTGTATAAATACCAATGTTGAAACTATTTTTAGGTTGCTCTTTTGTCTGATTCACTGGTACATACCAGTTGTTTTGTACCAAGCGCAGTCAGAGCCTGGTAGCCAGTTGAACTGGGTTTACAACTTCGGAAGCTGCAAGACAAATAACTTTCATGTACTGTCTTGACTGGAAAAGATTAATTTTCAGTTTATGGTCATACTGTAGCAGACACACCCCTCCCCTTGTGATAATAAATATGAAACTGCATTCTGTGATACGGATCTTTAATACAGTGACTGTTTTTGGAAGGTGCTACTGTAAAAATTTTTAAAGCCTAAAACGCACTTTTTCTTGACCTAGGTAAAACTTGGAGCAAGCAGTGTCCCATTTGGTGCCTCTGGTGCTTTAGAAGGCTTTTCCTTTTAATGTTTCTTGAACAACTGTATAAACCCAGAGGATTAGAGTGTGCCTGCAGGAGAGCACCAAGAAGGGCAGCTGTTGTTCTGCCCCGCATTTTTTTGCTGAGCCATCAGGACAGCTTAATGCTCCTGCAGGCTAAAAAAGTCTTGCGTTACAGTGATTGTGGGGACAGCCAGTCCTGCTGACCACTTCCTGCTGCATCCCTGCCCCACTGAAACCACTGCACGGCTCATTGACTGGTTCTTCTTTTTCACTTGTGCAAAACTGGAGAAGATTTGTACGTTTTAATTCAAATGGAAAACTAAGTGGCAGATTCCAGAGACCTTTTCTTGACTGGATGTTTAGTTCAGCCAAAGGGTTTATGAAGTTAAAGAAGAAATTTTCATGAAACTAATAGCACTTCCCTGTCTTTATTTTATAATTTTATGTTAGTTTATAAACATTAAAATATTTTTTTAAAAATAAGGTAGTTCCATTCTTTTGCTTAGAAACCTGTAATTTTGCTGATTTTATGAGTTAATTTCTTTATTTCAACAGTATTTATGAGGTATTTTCACTATTAACTGCTTCAACCCACAACCTCCTTCTTTAAGAGGAAGTTAACCAAATGAATGAATATTACTACTATGCACATTATTGCTAAAATACACGTTATTCCCCAGGATCCTTCGCTTGATTAAAATCTTTTTCTTTACATGTTTCAGCAAACATTTGGATTGTTCAGTTGCATACTGAACAAGACTTGGAAAAGAGGTTTCATTTAAATAGGAAATAGGCTGGGATCGCCCTGACATCTCTTATCACCAGCAGGTCTGCAATGAGCATTGCTTTACAGCGCCAGCATCGCAGTCATACTTGTGTAACCTTTCGAAAATGTGGCCTTTGTTGTCTTACCCTGGATTTAGGTCTGGTACCCTCTATTTGTGGTGCCTCAGTGGCTGACCAGGTAATAGTTGGTATACATGGCACTTATTTCCACCAGTTTGTTTGCTGTTCCGAGGAGGGCACTGTCACCGGTGCCTCATCTCGCTACATTACCCTTCTCTTATAACATCTTCCTTTTCTACATGATTATATTAAACCCTTTACATCTGCAGTCTGTTGATTTTCTGTGTATATAATAGGATAAAACTTAGATGCCATATCCGTAGGAGATATTTTACCTTGAAAAATTATTCATATTTTTGTAACGTTTTGCTTGGCTTTAAATCTATAAAAATAGAAGGAGTAAAAGGAGGCAGAATAGGCAAAACAATAGTCTTCAGGCTTTTTCTCCTTGTAATTAGATAAATTCCCAGTTGCAGTATCTTTCTTGTTGTTTCCTTGATTTTTTTCTTTCTCAAATGGTCATCAGACTCAGCTTTTGTGAATTTCCCCCCCACTGTATTCTCTTTATCAAAAATGTCCCTTTAAAACCTCATTATGTCCCAAGGACAGAGCACTTTACTCTGGCCGTGCAAAAGCTCTGATTTCTTTTAGCTCTGCGGGGGTTTTGCATTCTATTTCATCCAGATATTTGATTCATAGGACTCATTGCTTCAAATTCTAGTTTGTTGTAGTCTCGTATCTGTGGAACAGGCCTTGGAGATGGTTCCGAGCAGCACGTGGCACCACAGTGCAGGGCACCGGGCTCTGTATAATTTGATGCCTAAGCTGGGGTTTGTGCTAATTACTTTTCTCTGGTGCTGTCAATCTCAGATCTTTTGCAAACCTTGTCCCCCTCTTGGTTTTGTTTAAGGAACTTCATTTTTCAAGGACAAAATATTTTGCTGTGTTTCTGCTACCTCGTTGATGTTACATACATAGAATATAGATGTTTTCCAATATATTTTTTGTGTTTCATTCTACTTTATCCCTAAATAGCTTTTAACTTTGATATAGTGCCTTTCATTTAAGGATATTAAATTACTTGTTATGGAGGTGACCAGTTTCCATTACTTTGTATTCTTTGTCTCCCAGTTGTTACTACCTGGATGTAACTATGATGATGTTTTTGCATAATGACAGAAACTAGAAGTAAATTACATAATTAGAGAGTATTCTGCACTCTGAGCAATTTTCTAATTACACATTTTGCAGTTCCAGTCCGTTTTCTAATTAATCAACAGACTGTGAACCTCTGTATCAGTAAATGCTTTATTAAAAAGTCAGAATTAATAAACCTGAATAGTTAATTGTTTTCCCAGTAACCAGTGCAGCCTTGAACACTTTACATGCTAACTAGCCAACATTTTAAGTGATAAAGACACATGGCATTTTGTACAGGTAATTGTATCTTCAATCTGTCAAACTCAAGCAATTTTAATGCCTCAAAAGGACATAATGCAATGAAGTACATGAGAAAAAAAAAGATTTTGACCACTCTAAAGTCAATATCATGTTTTAGAGTGGATGTATTCTTTATTTGAACATTGATGAAGAGCATTTGAACAAATGAAGAGGCTGGGTCAGAAAGCTCACGAGGCACAGACTGATCAAGGGGTATGAGTGTTAATGTCATGGTTTATACAGTTGGTTTAGACAAATTTAATGGAAATGGAAAGATATTCTGTTTATGTTTGGTAAGGACCTAATTCAATTATTTACTGATTAAATAATGTCATAGTGTTGAATTTAAGAAGTTTAGCCTTTTCTCTTACTGGTTTTCTTAATGTGAACATATTTGTGCCTTATGGGTATTGCTTCTTAACATATGGGAGCACCAGACCCTGGTCTTCAAAGGAGTAAACAGCAGGTCAAATATTTTATTTTGCATTTGTAGAAAGATGATTTGTGCATATTCAAACATCTGCGACCTTTTTGATAATAATCGCAGCTGATCATATGATTTGGTTTTGCTTGATGACAAAGTGACATGAATCCTTGCAATAAGATTTCTAGTTTGAATGCATGTTAAAATCCATTTTATGTGAGCATTCATTGAAACACTGTTGTTTTGTTCAATATAAATTAACAGCTAAACCATTCTTTATATACATATCTGAAGAATTAATACATAGGATCTGCAAATACAGCAAAAATAAATGAATTTTAAATGGGTGAACCTTTATTAAGATTCTTCCAAAACTGACTGAGATCACTACATTAGTTGAATAGCTCATTCTCTAGCTACAAAAAATAATGAGATAATGTTTAATCAGTTATTCCTTTCTGTGTTTTGTCTTCTCTACTTCCCATAAATTTTTAATATAGAGCAGTACCTTTATCCCCATTCAGTCTGACATATAAAGATCCAGAGGATGCAGCTAAGCCTATTCCTGGGAAGTGGTTAGGGTAGAAAGATAAGGATTTGGACCAGCAGCATAATATCAGATAACAGACTGTAGTGAGGATTGATTCTGTGATCAAATCGAAGAGTTAAAGCTCCCAGCCCCTGCTCTGTCAAAGAAGAATCAACCCTCTTACATGCAAGCTGGACAGCAAGCCAGGCGGAAACTCAATCAACTAAAAACTGAGAGACAAGAGCTGCTAATGAAAACTACTGCCTCTGGTCCAATGCAGAGGCAAAACCAAACGTAAACCACCTGGCTGGCCTGTCTGACTTCATACTGGGATGGATTACTGCAAAAAAAGACACATAAGCACCTGCAGCAGCTGGGGTATGGCTGTCGTGTTCCACATGTTGCCTCTCAGCTGAATCTGTTGTACCCAAATGAAGAGGCTGGGTCAGAAAGCTCACGAGGCACAGACTGATCAAGGGGTATGAGTGTATGGGATCCAGGTCCACAGAGGAAATGCAGGACTCCGAGATCCAAACTACCAGGGAGCCTGCAAAGTTTTTTTGCCCTGTTAGAAGCTATTGTTTCATGTTGCCTTATTCTTACCTGAGTCAAGGACAAAAGAGTGGTTTGCACAAGGCTGGCAGTCCTGCTCATTGAAGAGCGAGCCCACCAGGCTTCCTACACAAATCTGGGCATATGCATGGCAAGAAAAGATCAGTAATACATTTATTCTGGTTGCTTATTCTGAATTACAGTGAAAAGCTGTAATGAGGGAAATATTCTTTTTCTACCCCTGAAGATAATTAACATACAGATGAAGTAACCTTAGTTTATGCATAAGCTAAGGTGATGTATCATTTATTAAACTAGAATACATAGGGAGGGATGACTTAAGGACATGAGATTGTGGTTATATTTAAGCTAATCAAAGGACATGGAATGTAATGAGGAAACCAGAAAACCAGTTGCACTTTAATCTGCACATGCATTTCACTTGAGCAGAACAGAACCATATCATAAAAGGGTCATGGTATGTATAGATCCTAGAATAGAACAGCTAAGGGCTCGGAGACTGGGGGTTCATTTTGCTGCAGCAGTTGTGTGATGCTTCTCCTTGTCCAGTCCAAAGAGAGAGACTAGCCCAAATCATCTAGCCAGGCTGTTTGACTGCTCAAATGCAGTACATAAGAAGTATTCCAGATTTAAGAGTCCTTACTCAGTGGCCTTTGCAATCGAAGTGAAAAGAAGAACAACAGAAGTTGTATTATGTTCACCTTGGAGGGACACTAAGGCAGTGCTTTAAGTGTCTGTATAAACAGCAAGTTACTTGTACCCCTTTGAAGAAGTCTGAAAATCAGACTGCAAGAAAGGGGAAGCTTGGAACAGAGCCTGTACTTTCTATATCCCAGTCCTGTTCAAAAGTACTGTCTGCTGGCTAATGAACAGTCGAAAATGAAAGTTAAAATATGGAAAAGTAAGTAAAATGCCACCTTAGTCTTTTTCTCAAGCCTAAGAGCTTTTACAAAACCTCATTTGAGTTTCCACAAATATTTATCTTACGCAAACATCACTGTGCATTAAAAGAGTTTGTTCTTGTTCTGGTAGCAATCTCCAGTGTCATCTGATTTCACTCACAAACCACTTTAGGCTTTGTACTAAGACTCTAAGGTATCTGTAAAAGCAATCATTTCAGAAGCAAGCACTTGTGCCTGGAGTATCCTTGTATATTGGTATCAGCAATAACACAGCCAATACTTTTACTTTGCTTTCACTTGATGATCTGAGAGCAAAATACTATGAATATAAAGTCTGTGAGGAAAGCCATGCAGTCCAGTCCCAGATTTCTAGACCGTTTTTTAACATGTGTCATGGTAACCACCAAATGGGAGGAATCCAGCCTGCTCCATAGAGCTATAGAAATATAAGGCAGCAGCAAACTTTATGAAGTAATGTCTGCTTTACGTGGCAGAATGTTAAACAAACAATAAAGCAAAGCAGTGATTGTTTAATGTAAAAATATATTGAAGAGAAATATATTAAACTGTATTTAATATGACTGCAGTAAGCCTAGGAGAGTGATGAAACTTCTTGGGGAAAACTGTAAAATGGTTACATGAGACTGTGACCTCATTAAGTTTTTATGTGGGTATGTTTTTGTCAACACACACCTTGTAGGCAACCTTTTTTTTTTTTAAAAACTTTGTAATCTTGCTATTACAAATGCCCCATTGATCAAACACTGAGCACAAGATCTAGATAGGAGTATTGTAATTAAGTCATGGCATAGGAAGTCTTAAAAGGATGACTGTAGATTTTCAATGAAAATTTAAAACTTCTCCAAGTTCAGGCAAATTGCTGTCTTTTACTCTATTTTCTGCTACCATGTATTCTAATGCCTGAAGTAGGAGAACTCCTAATTTTGCTACAAAACTTTCCAATGCTATGCAATCTACTTTTGTTTTTGTTTGCCTTTTAATTCCCCAGTGGCAGAAGTTTCACATTTCACCCAGGCACTGGTAATTAGCCAAGGAAATTATTTAAAATGCCAGATGTCACATATTAAATATAAATAACCTATGACCTTGTGTGCAGAATGCAAGCCCCTTTCCTATATGACTGCTGAATTTAACCTTCTTCAACATAGGCTCTCTACTGCAATATTATCTTTCTCCTACGTAACACCATTCTGTTTGCTTAAACAATGGATGTGCCTTGTTAGCTGTAAGAGACATGAAGGCTGTGATAATTTTGTTTGTATGCCATTTGCAAATGAGTTTAAGAGTATTAAGTATACATTCACATTGATCAGAAAAATATCCCTTGTACTCGGGCTTTCTTCAATAGCAGCTGTAAAAGGCATAACCACAGCTTCAGCCAAAGAACACTGCCTGCTCATTCCAGGAGTCTTTGTGCTTTCTCATCTGCCCTTTCTGTGCCACGCTGGTGTGTGTGGCTTCTAAACAGGTCCAGATCCAACCACAAGCGGGAATGGGATCAAGCACATGAAATACAACCTTATGCGTTCTATTCCTAATTCGAGGCTGTTTGGTTTATTGAATCATGCAGAACGAATGCCTGGCCATGCGTCTTCCAAAGCCTATTCTGGCTACAATTGCACAGCTGGGTTTCATTTGCTGCCCATAGGAGGGGGGGAGGAATCCCTATTACTCCAAGACAAATACAGACCTGGGATGTGGCTGCAGATGCAGAATTCCTAGCTATCCAGTATAGGATGATGTGTGGAAAATAAAACACAGCACAATGTAGCCCTCAGGTTTTTGGAACCAAGAGTCACAACACGCCTAGAAAATAGCCCCAGTTTGGAAAGGATTCAAATACCACAGGAAGCGCGTTCCTTCCTTCTCGAGGCACACGCAATAACTCCAGCTCCTGACCAGATCAAGGTGTATCCCCATCTGGATGCAATAACACAGCCTAAAAGCAGCGAGGACAGAAACCACCTCTACATATTAAATAAATGAATAAAGAAAAGAACCCTTTCCTCACAAAACCGCAAGTGAAATAAAGTTGCCCTTGTTACTGCCACCGTTCCATTTCTCAGTCGCGAACAAAAGCCAGATCAGCCGCCCATGCCCTGGACCTGAAGCACGGAGGGTGACATAAGTGCCTGGAAATTGATGTAAGCTCACGTCAGGCATCTCAGGGCTCCTGCCAACTGC
The DNA here is from genome assembly GCA_013396735.1 of Grallaria varia. Classification (NCBI taxonomy): domain Eukaryota; kingdom Metazoa; phylum Chordata; class Aves; order Passeriformes; family Formicariidae; genus Grallaria; species Grallaria varia. The sequence continues at coordinate 1,268,800 of VWZG01003347.1, read as the reverse complement.
CTCTCGCTCACAACCCGATCACTCTTTAGCTGCAGAGAAAACGTTTGAAGGTGCATTTCTTTTTACAATTTCAGATGCAGAAAGGATGCACTTTTTGGTACAGTAGGACAGAGACAGCAAAATGAAAACTATGGTGAAGACAAGACAAAAAGAAAGGAAACCAATTACTCTGTTTTATTTTAGGACATGGAGTCTGTTTTCTTTTTTTAATTGACCGCAGTAGGTACGACTAAAGGCACTGCCTGGATATGTCACAGCTTTCTGAATGGGGTCTCAGACAGGAGAGACAAGATTTATTTTACAGTTAAGGGAAAGGAACAAGTCAGTAACATTAGTATCTTTAATTTGGCATATTCATTACAAATATACTCGGCATATCTTATCAAAGAACATGGATCAAATACTTGTGTTCAGATTCCCCCTTATGAAGAGAATAAGTTTGACTGTATTTTTCACCAGGGACATCCATAATCTACTGGTATAACAGAATGGAAAATTGCTGTGGTTGCTCCATTTGCTGTAATCTGACACAATAATTATTTTAAGACAAATTCTAATACAGCTGCCTTGAAAAGGGGAAGATTACCCAGAAGTTTTTAGACCAAAATTAGCTGCTAAAAGTCATTTTATGTACAGTGTATTTTATTGAATTGTTCATCGTAGATCTGTTTTCATTCAAGATTGTATGAGGGTATTTCTTAACCACAGTTAATCCAATTACACATTCTTTTCCAGCTTGTCTTGCTACGTGACCTTGGATTTAGAGATAAAAAGAGGCTACAGGCCAGCTGGGTGTGAGCTTGCTGTGAGGTTGGAGCTTCCTTCAGGAGAGGGAGTTGTCTCCCCTCCCAGGAGCATCACCCTTTGGTTTGTGTTGCAGGAGCAGCGGCTGTGGCCGCTCCTGTGTTTGCGGTAAACAAAGAGCTCGTGGTGTTTGTGTGTGGGGGGGTGACAACAGCAAGGACGGCGCCCTGGAAGGTCAAGTGAAAACCACGCGGCTGCTTTTGCACCGGGAGCGGCTTCACACTGGGGCGAATTTGGGCAGACTGTGCCGAGTTCTACAAAGTAGTTTTTAACACGATACTTTGTTTCCGCTAGACTTGTAATGTCAAAAAGTAGTTTTTCATTGGGATGGGACCGGGACCGGGACCGCGACCGGGACCGGGACTGGAATAAGGTCCGGGATGAGGACCGCGGCCGGAGCAGTCCCGGCGCTCCCCGCCCGGCGGGCCCGACACGTGGCACCATGCGCCGCGCCCGGCCCCGCCCCCCGCGCGCCGCTGGCCGCTCGTGATTGGCCGCTGGCCCGAACCACAANCCGCCCCCCCCTGAGTGACAGAAGCGCCCGGGCACCGCAGCTTGCGCCGGGGCCGGAGCCGCCGCTCGCGCCGCCGCCCCCGCAGCCCCCCCCGGCCCCTCCGCCGAACGGTGTTATGCGGCGGCCCTGAGGGGCGAGCGCAGCCCGGCCAAGAACCGGCGCGGCCCTGAGGGGCGACGGGGTCCCGCTGCGCCTCGCCGGCCAAACCCATGACTACGGC
>VWZG01003347.1:1120399-1267213 GCA_013396735.1 Grallaria varia | reverse complement strand
TCCCTCCCTCAGGCCGCAGCCCCTGCCCGGCGCCGCTGCCGGCCCGGCCCGCGGGGGCTCGGAGGGCGATGGGCCGGGCCGGGCCCGACCTGTCCTCGCCGCCACAACTTTCTTGGGGAAAAGGAACCCGAGAACTCGCGCCGTGCGGGAGGAGCCGCCCCGGAGGAAGAAGGGGAAAGGCCCCGGGTTGGGTTGGGTTTGGGTTGGGTGGCCCCGCGCCCCCCGAGCGCGGGGGATCCCCGGGGCAGCGCAGTGTTTGTTAGCGGGGCTGGACCAGAGACACGTTCGGGCTCTCGCGACGGAAAGTTTCAGCCGAAGTCTGTAGAACATCCCAGCTACTCCAGCGTGTTCTTGCAGACTTTGTGTACGTGTGGATGGGCAAAACCCCGCGTGTCGGCATGCCGTGGCTCCTGTAGATCCCTGTGTGCAAATACACGCACACGTCTCGGAGTGCTTCCATTTTAGTCTGTTTTGTAGTACCGGAGCCTGAAAGTCCTGTTTAAAACCCCCTCGTATTTCTTTAAGCTGTAGAAAGTAAAGTATTCCCTGTGAATTATGGTGTGAAGAATCAATAAGGGCCAGCTGTGCAGTGTGTAGCCGTACCAGAGTTTGATGACTGCGTGCTTTATTTTCTAACCTACTGGAAATAAGTATTAATTGGTAAAAGGCTGTCTTACGTCTAAGTGTTAGATGATCAGCTAGCTCTGAAACATGACTGTATCCAGGCTAAATGATGCAGCCATGTTATTTAGTTCTTTGACTCGTTTGTCCGTCTAAGTTGATTAGAGAAAAATTTGTTTGATACAGTCTGTGTGTGAACACTTGAAATTAACTTCTTACAAAATCCCTAACTTTCTTGATGCTCAGATTTAGTTTGCAGATAAGGGAAGATTTTCTGTGCCTGTTTTCCATCTTAGTGGAATAGCAGATGGTGCATTTTGGGAAGGGGGCCTGAATTCTGCTAGCCAGATAAATGCATTGCAATACCATATGAAAGCAATGGAAAACTGTTAATAAATTACAACAAAAATAATAATTATTACATCCTCGTTTCTATTATTTTCACATAAAGTGGTAGTTAAACTATATTCCTTTGTCAGTGATAGATGAGAATGAGAGAACAAGTTGCTCAAAAAACTGGAAATACTAGTGCGATATCAATTAAATCTTATGGTATATTTGTATTTTGGTAGCATTCCTTAACAAGCAGTTCAGATATTACTCTGAATATAGAGAATTTTGCATGCTTAGTAAGTTGCAACTATTCTTACATCAAATTTGAAAATGCAGTATTTGGACCACGAACTAATTTGTTTGCTGTAGCTTTCAGTAAGAAATCCTGCATCTGCGTCTGAAACTCAAGTAATTTTACGGTTTTGTAGAATACTGGGGATGATCTCGCCTGCTGTGCACAGATGTGGCCTTTGGGGGAAAGGGTTAGAGTAGCTCTCTGCCTTCATGTATTCTATTAGTATTGCCAGAGCTCATCTGTTAATTCTGCACATGTATTTTACTTATGAAAAACTAGAATTCATTCGAGAGGACCCATATTGGAAATCTTATATTTTTTCCCTCACCCCTCTTCCAAATAGGTTAGTTAGACGAACGAAAAGAAAAAAGTTCTTAGAGCTCCCTAAAGCATATATTTCATAATCCAGTATCACTTGCTTCAGTGGTGTTGTGCTGCAAAGTGAACAGAAGGGTAATTTTTTTCCAAATGCATGCTAATAATAAAACATGCAGATCACAGGAAAATTGCTTGATTTGAAATAAATAATCTTGAAAGTCCTAAGTCTTCCATGATCATGGACAACACCTGGAAACACCTTCTAATGCTTCATGCTTTATCTCTAGAAGTTTGAGACTGGCACTCTGATGAAAGCAGTGTCTGGTACTAAGTTCCTGTGTACATAACGTGGAAATCTATGTTAATGCTTTCTTTTATGCTGAGACTACTGTAATGTTGTGAGGATTTTGTTCTTTTATATATGGACACATTTAAGTATTTATAGTTACATGTTCTATATTTAACTGTATTTTTAATCAAAAGCAAGAAATGGTGAGCTCTTTCATTTCCTTTAAATACTTTTGATTTCTGAACTACTAAGAAAGGACTAGTCCCAGGCAGTAGATTACCCTCTTGATGGCATTAAAAGAAAAGTAAGAGAAATCAAATCAACTGGAATTCTGAGTTATTACACAGAATAATTTCAGAGAGTTGCAGGATAGTAGGACTAACATATGTAGTTTTGTGCCAAGTGTCAGGAATTGAGCTTTCTGTTCTGCAGTAGTGCTTGTTTGCTGGATCTGAAAGTTGTAGTTCCTGCTTCAGAGGAGAATGTCTGAAAGATGGCTTGAAGATGCTTGAAGTCACTAGTCTAATGCTGCAATTTTTGTAGCATACTTGGCTTGAAATCAGAAGGGTAGCCCATTTCATATACCTTATGAACAGAGGTAAAAATTTGCTCAGGTGATTGCTAAATAAGATATTCTCAAAAGCTCTTCAGCTGCTTTTAAGTGGGTGTTAGGTACTGAGCACCTTCCACAAAACCTTGTTCTCTGTCTGATAGTGTGCTTGTCCCAGAGAATAAAGAAATTGTCCCTTTGGTTTTGTAGTGTTTTGGCACTCAAAACAGGTGATACAGTTCTGGATACTGATGAACTTCATCTTTTTCTGACGGAAAAACTGAAGCTTCCAGTGCCCGAAGGTAGTGCTGCAGAGCACTCTGAAGTGAGCCGAATCTCTTTGGTGCTCTTGTTGCAAAACATTTTAGGTAGCTGCAATAGCATCTGATTGCATCGTGCCGCCTTGTATCAGTTGCATTGGAAATGCCCCTGTCAGCATGTGAGTAACAGTATCGTTCGGGTGCTGTACAAGCTGCTAGAAGAGATTGTCCTGCAACTCTCTCTGTTACTGTGTTTGAGGTGCCACCGTGTTTAGTCTCCTTGATGAAGAGATCTTTGAGATGTAATCTGTGAAACTGGAATAATTGAATTTAGCTTGAATGCTTTTCTAATGATGCCCCCATTCCCTTCACCACCACTCCCCCCCAACAGTTTTGCAATACTATTCAGCATTATTTTGGGAAGTTTGCCTCGAATTTATTAAGCAACTAAGCTGCATTAAGGTTTTCACACTACTGAGATGTGTTATACTGTTTAAATGCCAAACTGTGCAAAAGGGAAGCCAATATGGGTTACTATGGTAGTTTCTTCAGGTGAAGTTTTATTTTAAGCGTTCATCTTCTCTTTTAAAGGATGAGTTTTTACAAGGTAAGAGCAGCACTTGGGATATGTAGTGCTAAGCTGAGAATTCTGGATCTTGTAAGAGTCTATGTAATGCAAAACCATTTCTTGTTGGTACGTAAAATCAGGACTAACTAAAACTAAGAGACTGCAAGCTGTTCAGTATTCAGAAAATTGCTTATTTAGTTATGTAGGAAGTTCTGACATATGCGTTATTGATACTGCTGTTTAGAATCATGTCTCATATGTTCCTGTTATTTCTGGTGAAGTACTGTAAGAGCAAAAGAGGGGCTAATGTTTTGTTACCCAGTGAAACAGCATAATTAATACACACATTTCACTCCAACTTCCACCTTTTGTTCTTGGGTTATGAGTAGAGGAGCAGAAATTAATATTTCAGTGTAAGTAATCATCCTTGGTTGATTTTGTTTATTCGCTTTCGCACAGTATAGGTCTTTTAAAAAGACTGATAAAAGTATCCTCCTTGGACTTCAGGTTTACAGTATTTGTTTTATTTTCTCGAAAACCATGAAGCAAGCTGAAAAGAGGTTCTCCATGTTTCCTAAGACTTAACATCTGGTTAAGTAATACTATTTAGTACTCGTGTTACAAATGAATCTCACAATCTCTCTTCCTTTTCTCCTGAAAAGTATGAAAAATATCCCACTTCTGTGATGAATTTAGTGACATTTCAGAACATCTTTACAATCTGGTTATGGACAATATATTTGGATTTGGATCTTCCATTAATTTGGAAACTTCTGCGCTTGTTCTCCTTTGAGATTTTGTTTTTCCTCTAGCTTAGAGCTATGAGGTTATTGGTTTGTTACTTTGTCATGGTTGAAATACACATTTTGCTATAGTGACTGTCAGAGTAATACCTGATCTTTTCTTCTGAAGGTTTTTGTGTCAGATCTCTCTCTTTGAGCTGCTTTGGGCTGTTCAGCAGTTGCCTCCTGCCTGTGTTTAAGTGCTCTGAAGTGATGATGGGCACTGAATTTTGCCTCAGCTAGGCAGAGTTCTCTGTAGCAAAAAACTGGTATTAAATATGTGTCATTTAATTTAGATATGTAGTAAAAGTCTTAAAACCACTGATTTGTAGTGAAACACCACCACAATGCTAGTCATTATAGCTTTGCCTTGATCACTAAGAAGCAAGGAAAAGTATTTTACGTATTTAATGTGTATTCATGACTGGTGTTGCTGTCAGGGAGTGTTGGTAAAGAGTAGAAAAGAGCCAAAGCTGTTTACAGAAGTCTGCAGCCTGCGTGAACTTTTTGTTCTTTTCCCCAAGATGGTGATTAAGGTAAACAATAGTAAGAAAGCCAAGTTGCGGTAGAAAAGAGAGTAGCGAGTAGTCTTGTAATTAAGCTGAGTGGAAAATTAAGGGCTGGATGTTGGCAATAGCTGTGAACTTGAGGTGTGAGCTGATTGAGGATTACTCTTGGTGAAATTAATTTTTGTGTTCACATACCTCTGGTCCAGAACTGCTGTAAAGTTTGCTTTCCTTAGCTGAGTAAGAGGAACTTGTGAGATGTCTTTTTAACAGGCTATCTTGCACATCTGTATAGTAACCTTGAAGTGAATTTTTTAAAAAATATTCTGATTTTGCGTGGATGTTGTCACCTATTATAAATGGATAGGAGAGAAAGTCTTTGCACAAGATGGTAACTGTGGTTAATATGTATAATTTGATCCATCCATGTAAATTACAGCTGTCTGTACTGGTCTGTTAACATTTGCTACACAGAAGAGTGCTAGTGTGGGTTAAGGGTAGGATCAGCTGGTGCAACTTTAAGAAAGGAATGAAGGGATAAATTGATTGAATCTGTTTCTTTTTTTCATCCTTAAGCATAAGTGACACTTTATCAACAGAAATATTAGTTTATTTAGATACTGCATACTAAATGTATTGTGATAGAAACCCCCACTTGTGGGAAATTTATTGTTATCATTTTATTCTACAAGCTAATGGGTGCTGGTATCTGCATGAAAAAGATTGACATGCAGGGACACAATGCAAATCAGTCATAGGCTGTGGTTATATAATCTGCTGATAGGGGGGAGGAGGGAAAACCAAACAGCTGCATCTGACCAAAAATAGAGGGTCTGTGACAGGAACCTTGTGACTTCAAGATAACTTAGAGAAACACTGAGGAAGAACCAAAGGAAAATATGTATTAAAGTGGTATCAAGGGAGTCAAGAATTGCCTGGCAATTAAGAGGAAGAGATTAAGATGGTGATCCTTGGAAGCTGCCATGTTTGAATATGTTGTGTTTTTTTCATGGTATTCTGACTAAATGAAGCCTTGCCTATTTGGATAAAGCTTGACCAGTGTGAGACCATTCAGGGAAAATACCAAACTCTTTTGCGTGGTGTTGTAAAGCAGTTGTAGTTGCAGCTAATCAAATTTCATACCTTTTCTGTTTTGGCAATATGGGTCTTTGATCACTACGTGGTGCATTGAGAATCAGTTTGTAATGAGTCACTATGTAGTGCAGGGATTTGAAAAAGATCCCCAGTTTGACAAAATGTCACTTATTTTATATGTGAATTCATAGTCACATCTCACTCCCTGTCTTCTTCCCTTCCATCTGCATAGTGGGCACAGTGCAAATGAAAACAAATCCTAAGAGATGGGATGTGGGAGATGGGCAGGGTACAAAAGCATTTGGGCTAGTGCTTTTGTCTTACATATTTCTGAAAATTAGAAACAAGCTCTTTCTTTCTTCAAAGTCAGAAGTAACCCTCTGCTTAAAACATGGCAATCCTTTTCCTTTAGTTTGTGTTGCACAACTGCAGGCAGTCTGTCATGTCCCACCTGAAGTGTAGGCAAATCAGTGATGTTGCTGTGAATGAGTGAGAATAAATTAGAGTAGATGGGGCCTGGATCAATAATAAGCAGCAGTTTGGCTGTTCACAGCAATAACGTAAATACGGGAGTTGTTGCCTCAAGCTGCCCTAGTGGGCCAGGGAAGTACGTGGAGCAGACTTGGCAGTAAGCCCAGCCAGTAAAACAACATCCAAGTCCTTGCATTTGTCCAGGCATGCCATGTGGGGTTCAAATGACACTGGAATTTAAGATGAGTGAAATGATCAGGAAGGGTAAGTAAAACTGCAAGGCAGGAGCAAGCTTATTAACAGGCCGACATTCTCTTCTACCTTTAGTACACCCATCTGTGACTATTCTTGTGAAATACTGGCAAAATAGAGCAGATAGAGCAATAAATTGTATAACTGTTCAAAGTCATTCAGAGAAGATGAGTTTAAATTTGAAGCACTGCAGGTCTGATTGAGGAGCAGTTTTGGGGTTGTGGTGTGGCCTGCACATCTCGTGAGTTAACAGAACAGCTGAACTTCATCTCCATGGCTCTTCTGCTGAAATGTCAGTGGCATTAAATGCTGATGGTCACTCTTCAGACAAAGGGTGATAAGTGTGATGGAAGAGAAGAGAAAGTTTTCTTTGGGAGACCCGGTTTTCATTTTTATGTTCCTGGGGGAAGGAGAGAAGATTAACTTTTTTGAGATCTAGCTACAAACCCATGGTCTTCCAGCAGTAAATTCATGAACATAGAATTCTGCATGTGGTTTGAGTTAGTGTTGTGTGGTGATTTTGGTGGGTTTTTAAAGCAAAAACAAGAACTGCATTTCAGGGTGCACGATAGATGGTTGTAGGTAAAAATATGAGCAGGTACTTTACAGCTAATTTATTAATATCAGAAATGTAGGATCATATTATTAATATTTAAATTAATAAAAACTGATTGCTTTAAAAAATGGCTTCTCAGGCTGCACTTCGAAGATTAGTCATCACTTTTAAAAATGATAAATGCTATTAATATAGCTAAAAATTCTGTATGGAGTTAGATATTTCTGGTGGGTTTTGTTTGGTTGTTTGTTTTTTAGGTTTTTTTTCCAGCAGGTTGGTGGAGAGGGTTAATGAGAGACTTCATGTTTTGTTGGCTGCTAACTTTGCTTTTTTCGGAAACAAATACTGTGAGAAATGTTTTTTTAATCCCAGATTTTATTTTTTTAATGATTTGGAAAAAAAAGGGAAAACCACTTGAACATAATTCCATGATAAGCAGCATTTTTACTGTGCGGGAGAGGGAATGGAGTTACGGCTGTTTGTACTTGGGCCAGAGCATAAACTGTTACCTTCTAACTGAAGTTGCTTTACAGAGTAACCCTTTGTATCTTTATACCCAAAATGAAAGCGTGACAGAATGACGACTGCTAACACAGTCGTGGTGCGTGTGTGAACCGTTAGTGACCATGATTCACTGGGTTTGATGGCTGCATAATGGGCTGTAATAATATCTACAGTGATTTATAGCTCCTCATGTGTGTCTTTAGATGCTTGCTGGAAGTTGTTCCCTAAGTCAAGGACACAAGGGAGATGAGGAGATGGAGTAACTGTATGATTACAAAAGGCTTTAACGGCGTCATTTGGGATAACTGTACTCAAATGACAAGAGCACGAGGGACTATGTGGTTTAATCCAAAGAACCACTAAGAAAATCTGTTAAAAATTTGTATTTTGCATACCTTCTTTAAATTAGGTCAGAGTCACTGTATTTCATCAGTGTAGTTTGTCAGTTTGAGTCTTTTGAGAGCAAATGCTGCTGTCTTGCAAATTGCCGACCTTTTTAGCATGGGGGCAGGAGGTTAGGCTGGTGAGGTAGAATATGTGGTAAAACCTCCACTCCTGGTGGAATAAACACAAGCTTTTTAGGGCTATGCAAAGAGATGCAAAGTTTCAGGGCAAAGTTACATGTGACATGGTCATGAGGCATGCTAATACGATCTTCCATGTATTGCAGGGTTCATTCTGAAACTTGCTGAAAAAGCTGTATTCATGCTTAGTGTCAGCCTCCACTTTCTCATTTGACTGAGTCCTGTTTCTGCACGTTACTGTATCAATCCAACAAAGTGAATTCAAGGTGTTTCTGATTCTGTGTTCATGGGAGCAGTTGGGAAAACAAGATGGTTTCAGGCTATCATTCTGGCTTATTACAGTCTGGTGTACAGAGCCTTAGAGTTTCATGCACCTAAAGTCTGCCTGTAAGCTGTATTATAAAATATCAGTGAAAAGCTGTAATAATGTTTTGAAATACCAAGTTAACAATATGGTAGGATTGCCTGCTGTGGAATGGTTTACCCTCTGTCATGTAGGACAGCTGCAGAAGCGCAGTGTAATTTGGCTGAGGTGTGAAGAGTTTCCACACTAGTTTGTTCAGATACTGTCAATACCTGTTCTCTATCTCTGTGTCATGCTCTGTTTAATAATCAGAAAGGGACATGCCCCATTTCAGTCTCGCCTCCTCTTACTGTGTAGTTGCTCCCTACTCGAACACCTTGCCCTGGTTTATTGCTTTCCTTTTCTACCAGTAAAGATCCTGATCTGTATCACCATACTCTCCTATAAACTAAAATCTACATTTTCTTGTGCACTCCTGTCTGTTTTGTTTGATATGGCCTAACTTACACATTCTGATGTTGAAATCTTGGGTTCTGCCCAGGGCTTGGTTCAGATCTGGAGCAGGCTGTAAACCGGGCAGTGACTGCACAGAGCAGCAGGTTGCTCTCAGCAGCTCCTTGGTGTTAGAAGTTGGTTGGTGGTAAAGGCATCTGTGTAGGTAATTAGGAATTCAGTTCTTTCTGTTTGAATAACTGGAGCCTTTTTACGGAGTTAGTTTTGCCCCAACAAAGGAGGAGTTGTTCACAATAAATTGGCCTGCAATACCAGGAATCTAGGCAACCCTTTGACTGGCAGCTACAGCTCATAGTTCCCTTATTCCTTTCAATCAGTATTTGCCTAATCTTCTCACCTTTGTTAGCCTTCTTCCAGTGGGTCAGGCACAACACACTGCTTTTGGAGTGATCAGTCTTCTCTCATTTTCCATGTCTAAGCATGTGAGATGCTCTGGGATTGCAGGGCTGCAGTCCTTTCACAGACTCTAACTGATGATATAGAACAATATCTCCAGATATAGAACTTCATCTCCAGAACAGCAGTGATAAAAAGGCTATTAATACTGTGTGTTAATAACTGCTGCGCTGATGTATTGTGGTGTTTTAAGAATCTTCCAAAAAGCCATAGTGTATTTCTTAACATCTCTGGACTATGAGGACACATTAAGCTGACTTTTGAGCTGACACTGAATGACAAATGAGGCTTCAACAAGCTGGAGGGCAACAGCTTCTGTTTTGTCTACAAGGGTATTCTGCAGTGAAATACTGTGTTTTCTTGAATGATGTAGCCACAGAGAAAAAAAAAGGGAAGCACAGAGGAGCCCAGAGAACTTAGATATTGAAAGCAAAAAGTAGATTTTTTTTTCTACTCTGTTATGAATATTAAAGAATAATCCATAAATAATGAACCACAAGCTTCATAAAGTTATCATTTGAAGACATGCTTCATAATCCACCAGAAATAGCAGGAGGGCTGGAGAAGGCACAGGTATAAACACTGCCTTGCACTTCTGGGTGCTATTTTCTGTTTTGTAACTGAAATCAGAATGACTAATTCTTGTTGAACCTTACAGTTACACTTTGAATTCTTCACCTGCTTTGTACTTCACTTTTTGTCAGTGTATCTCAAGGCTGTTCTTTCCCTATTTGAAACTGAATTCCATTACTTCAGAGTGAAGCTGGATGTGCACTATGACAGCCATTCTAGTTTAAATGTGTACCAGGCAGTGGCCTAAGGGTTTAGCTGCATGTTAAGTTTTCATTTGATAGTGAACACCTGCAGTTCCTGCCCTGGTTGCTCCTTTCTCCCCACGTCCCAAAGCCATTCTGTCAGTTGTTTATATACAGGTGTTTATGTTAGTGCACTGTAAATCTGATTGCCAACATCATATGTGTTAAAAGTACCTCACTTCTCATTTCCCCTCCCCCTTTGTGTGGGAGGGTGTTGCTGCCGAAAAAAACTTCACGTAGTTACACCCTGAGAGCCAGTATGTTCTTATTTTAGTCAGTGTCAGTTGTAAACATTTGATATACTGTATTATTCTCTTGCTTAAGCTGCTTAAACTAGTGCAGCTTCTTTTTTCTTCTGCATTTCTACCAAGGGTAATGAGTTCTTATGGAGGTTGGAATTGGGAATAGACTCATTGATGAGTTCCCATGGTTGAGAAGATGGTTTTTCTTCTATTCTTGCTCAGTACAATAAAATGAGTAAAACTGTGACTGGCACGACAGAGCTGCTTCTGGCATACATGACTGACAGAAGTAACATTTATTTTTATCCTTTTTTGAGTAATCTGATATGATCATGGAACAGAGCACAAAATCAGTGAAGAGGGAGAACTGTTTCATAAAATGACAGTTGTTGTAGATCATCCGTTTCTGAAAGCTAAAACTTGCACTACTGTTTCATGTCTTACTGAATTTGGTCTAGTAGGATGTTTCCCCTTGCTCCACCTTGCTCCCTTAATTATTTTTACAATTTATTCTTTTTCAGTACAATATTTGACCTACTAGTCAGTTATATTTCATATAAACTAATACATTGCTGTGCTTTTTAGTGGATTTTTTGGATTGTGTGTTTTTGTTGGGTTTTTTTTTAGGTTGGTGTTTAAGCTTGTAGGAAGCATCTTGGAGAACTTACAGCTTGTAATGGAAAACTGGAGTTAAATATCCAATTATAGAGCTTTTGTGCAGTGGTATACCAACAAGAACGCTTATCAATTGTCTTTTTAAATGCACAAAAGGAAAACTACGATTATTGAGTATTTTGGGTTCTTTGTGAAGATTAAGACTCCTCTTTCATCCCAAGAAATATATAAACTGCTGCAAGTCTGCAGAATAATGCAGTAAAAAAAAATGAAGCTGTGTATGCTTTTTTTATTTACAAATATTTTTGTAACATTTTTTATAATACCATTGTGCTCAGAAAGAGATAATGGTAACTGTCATGACAGAACTGGAAAACAGAAGAGGTGATTGTTCTTTTTTAAGTTTGGATGTGAAGCAGATTATATGACTTGCCCGAGAATACGCATGATGTCCGTGGCAATGCCCAGGTCTTTCTTCATGCTATTTAAAGGGCTTGATTACTGATCCTGTTTTCACAGTAGTATTTTTGTAAGACCTAGGTCTTGTTGCACTTTCTTAGTACCATATTGCAGCTCTTATTGTGTGAACCTGTTTGTTTATGGGCTTACAAACTTAGAGTAATAAAATAGTTAGGATACTTTTGGCACAGGGCTTGTGTTCAGACATTCGATAGTAATTGACCTTCCTTCTCTGGAGAAATCCGGTGTCTGCGCAGCTGTGCATGTGCCAGTACATCCTTGAGGAGTGAACAACTGGTGGGCAGGCATGGTTAGTCCTGAATGTGCACTCTGATACAGCAAGTAGTGAGCAAAATGTGCTTCAGAAGCAGTTGTTCTGGACATTATTTAATTATATTCCCCAGTTAGACAGCTTATGTTGAAATGTAGTTAGCAGCTTAGTAAGGGATGAGCCAGCGCTGTTTTAGTACTGAACAGGAGCTCCTGGAGACTGGGCTGTTTCCAGACAGTAGCAAATGTACATTCTAAAGGAGAGACCTTCTGGTTCTCATTGACATTGGATGACACTGACACTCGATGTAAGATTGCAGTGGAAGTGTACAGCTTTATATAGCTTATACACCATGTGAATATAAAGCGTATGCTACCTTTTGTGATCCTTCAGTATTGAACTGAGTGGGGAAGAAGAAGACTTCTGTAAATTTCTAAAGACTTCATGGCCCCTCTGTGCATGGTAGTGTTGAAAGTCTTAGTAAATAAAAAACAAGCTGAGTTTCTTTCTATGCCATCTATCCAGAAGATCTCCTTTGATCATTACACAAAATTTATTTGATGTTGTTTTTCTTAGCAAACAGTGACTTGTTTTATTTCCCTGTAGCCTTCAAAATTCTTACTGGAACAAATAAACTATTAATACTACTTCTAAAACTGAAGTTAAACTTATTGGGCCATAATTCTTCAGTATTTTTTAACCTTCGATTTAGTTCCAGTTTTCTTTACTCTGTATTGCTGTTACCTTTTGTTAGCTGAGTTGACTTTAGTAAAGAGAAAGCATTTATCACACCTGACTTTTCAGGGTCATGAGCTCTTGATGTGAATGGTGCTGCTTCTCTTGTATTTTGCTGTGTCTGTCCTATCTAGTGTCTTGCCCCCATCTGCTTTTGCTAGTTTTTATGCTCTACCTTAGTAATCTGACCTAGTTTCTGTGTCTTGAATGCTTTCTTATGTTTTATGGTCAGTGAAGGCCTCATGACTTGGCCAATTTTATTTCTTTACTGTCTTTTCTCCCCCAGTAGGATTGTTTGGATATAATAACTCTCCTATTAAGTAATCAGATTTCCATAACTCTATTTTTTCCCTTGGCTTTCTCCATAACTCATTTTTGACTTGCACTTGCCTATTGTGAGTCTTCCCTTTGTTTACCCTCCACTTCCTGAAGCCCCGTGTTGGATTTGTTTTGGGCTATTCTCACTCCTTTCCCTCTTAAGGGTTGTCACCTGAAGTTTTTTAATTTTCTTTTTTCCCCCCATTTCTTTCACTCAAGTTGTATTTGTGTTTGTGTGTTTACTAGTCCCTTATGATAGTTGAGAGAGCTCTTCCAGGTTGGATTCTCTGTACAGTCTTTAATAGGACAAAAGTAATTATTGGTAAATAATGTAGTAGAATTAATGACATGACTTGTAAAAGTCTTAGTGTTGTCCTTTTGTATAAGCAGCTAATGGGTTATTTTAACACATGAACTATAAGGGGGAAGATTTGTGTGTGCAGGCAGAAATAAATCTACCTGTTTATTGATTGTGTCTGAAAATGATTCAGGTGCTGTAGACTTCAAACTGTATTGTGTTCAGTCTTAAGCATGCTTTTGGGATTTGGTGTTCAGTAGGTTTCTGGCTTCCTGTTTTTTGAGTGTGTGCTCGAGTGGGGAGGAGTGGTGGGAGTGCAGAGAGCCCAACTCCTTAGAGGCTGTTTGGCAGGAGAGGGGCGTCAGAAGAGTGTTCTCCTGCCGGCTCCATCTCTTCCCCAGTTCTTCCCAGCTGGGGTTGGTAATTCTGTGCTAGTCAGATCACTCCACATCAGCTCCATAAAACTTAAATTTTGAAGGTACTTGTGCTTTTTTGCAAACCCCAGCGATACTGAAAGTGGAAAAAGTGTTGGAAGTATTTTAAGATTTCTTGATTATTGGTGCAAGAGAAATAAGACTCTTTGCAATGGTGAGAGTTTTAGTGCAAACAATGTGCTGCTACTGTTCATAAAACTCTTAATAACAGTAAATGGTTACACATAGGGCCTGAAGACTTCCAACTGATGTTTTCCTAAAACATTATTATTATTTCAAAAATTCTATAGATGTAACTGTTTTATTTCTAGATTTTGAGAAGCTGGATAATAGCTTTTATTAGAATTGCCTTTTTCTTCTCTTATCTATGCTTTTAATGTTAATGTTGAATTAGTAAACAACTACATCTATGATCTTGCACATTAATAGATGGAAAAAACCTGTAACCAACTACTGTCTGTATTTCATGTTTTGTGATGGGAAACAGGAAAAAAAATACTCCCAATTAAAGTTTTAAGAAATGTTACCCTAGTGAAAGGATAGGGAAGTGCACTTTTGATAGTGCTCAGTGTAGTGAGCTTGTGTTAATTGTTTGCGTGACACCTAAAATAGACCTTCCTGAGAATCCTGGTCCTTTTAGTGTGTGCATACTTAGAAATCAATCTATACTGATTTTTTTTGTGCTCTTAACACCTACAATAGTAGTTAATGATACAATTATATAATCTGGGTAATGTCATACATGACTGTAATATATATAAAATCACACTGTGCTTATGAAATTACTGGGTGCTCCTCTAAATGCAGTTTGTGCCTCCTTTTTTACATTTCTTATAGAGCTGTTCCCTGCCCATGAACAGTCTGAGGAAAGTAGTCTGTTCCTTGGTAACAATATGCTTTCTCTCTATTTGAAAATGCTACCTTGTCTCTGAGGAGCTGTAGTTTTGTTTTGTTTCTGTTTTAGTTAATTTTAAGCTGATTGCTGTTAGTGAAACTGATAATAGAATGTCTTCATTAACAAACTAATTTTTTCGTCATGGAAAGGCCTAAAATACATAACTTCCTGTCTGGATATTTTATCTGATTGAGAGACTAGATTTATTTTTTTTTAAACAAGTATTAGTATTTTGCTGATACTCAGGATAAAAATCATTTTAAAAAAGAGCTAATACCCGAAGATACAATTAATGTCATCCAGCCTGGATCTGTGGAAAATTATAGGCTGTAGGCTCTATTTTACAAGTGGAAAGAAACAAGAGTGGAATCATTATGATTGTAAAATAAGAAAGAGTTGTTTTCTACTTTTGTTTCAGACAAATGTCTCGTAGTGGCAATTAATTCAATATTGGGGGGGAGGGGGAGAGAAAATCTGCTTCAATTCTGTGAGACTGAGCTTCTGATTTTGTTAACGAGACTTGCCCTCCCTCTCAATTGCTTGTTTTTCTTTGGAATATTTCCTGTGTTTTGGATAAGTTAGTGAGATCTGAGAATATTTTGTTTTGCCCTATTTTGCTGAACAACTTGTGCTCAAACTTCATGAGATTGCACTTGAAAAATGCTATTTTGTGGGATGGGCACTTAAGTGTTCTGAGCAACAGAAAAAGATCTTTGTAGTACGATTCTACATAAGATCTTTAATAATATTCTTTGCTAGGCCTCGTGTGATTGAATGTTTTTAGTTTAGTTTTAGGTTCATAATCTTGATTCAAGTTTGAGTCACCGATGAGATGCTTTCTAGTGTTAAAGTAGATAAATATTATGTATGTGATATTCTGGTGCTTGTGTGTATTGACTGGGCTTGCAGAAAGTACTGTAGTCCTATTTGTGGCAAAAAGATGATTTCTTAGTGATCTGTGATTAAAAATGTTAAATTATAAGTGGAATATAGTTATGAAAGTTTGAATTGATTGTTTAAGCTTAGATACTTCCAAGATTTAAACCCATTTTTCTGTTTGTATTATATTTTCAGTCACTGATGAGGTGTATAAACTGTGGAATCTTGTTGAAAACAGAATCTGTGATAGAAACCATGCTGTAGTCACATTTATCTGTAAATATGACTAGGGAAAATTTAAAATTAAGAATTAGCTTTATTTTGTGTAGCTAGTGTAGTGGGAAATGTCAAGGATGTTGATACCAGCCCATATCTGGGAAACAAAGAATTTTGTTTATGGCATTTTTCCAAGTATTGCATTCTGACCCTGTGCCTTTTTCTTTTTATTTTAATTTTGTTTTCAGATCTAGAGTCAGATGACTGTGCATCCATATACATCTTTAATGTAGACCAACCATCATCCTCTGTGAATCAGCCCATTTGTATTCCTCGCCATGGGCTGCAGTCTCACTCCTCTCCTCTGACACCTCCTACAAGACTTCAGAGTCATAAGAACTATGAAGGCACATGTGAGGTACCAGAATCCAAATACAGTCCACTAGGTGGACCCAAACCCTTTGAGTGCCCCAGTATTCAGATTACATCGATTTCACCCAACTGTCATCAGGGGATCGAAGCCAGTGAAGATGAATTACACACAAATGGCACGGAAAATGACTATATGGAAAGGCCTTCACGGGACCATCTCTATCTTCCTCTTGAGCCATCCTATAGGGAATCATCCCTTAGTCCAAGCCCTGCCAGCAGCATTTCATCCAGAAGTTGGTTTTCAGATGCTTCCTCTTGTGAATCCATTTCCCATGTTTATGATGATGTAGACTCAGAGCTAAATGAAGCAGCTGCTCGATTTACTCTTGGCTCTCCTTTGGCATCACCTGGTGGTTCTCCGAGAGGTCCCAGTGATGAATCATGGCAGCAGCCTTATGGATTTGGGCATGCCTTGTCACCTAGACAGTCTCCCTGTCATTCTCCTAGAACTAGTATTACAGATGAAAATTGGCTAAGCCCTAGACCAACATCAAGGCCCTCATCAAGACCTACATCTCCCTGTGGGAAACGACGACACTCCAGTGCTGAGATTTGCTATGCTGGTTCTCTCTCTCCTCACCATTCTCCTACTCCATCACCTGGCCATTCTCCCAGGGGAAGCATAACAGAAGACACATGGCTAAACACTTCCATCCATAATGTACAAGGCCTTAATTCTGGCCTTTCACCATTTCAGTGTTGTACAGAGACTGATATTCCTCTAAAAACAAGAAAGACCTCAGAGGATCAGACTGCCACTTTATCTGGAAAAATAGATATCTGTCCTGAAGAGCAGGGTAACTTGTCATCATCCCTCGAAACTGCAGTAGATGATTGCTCTGGATCTCAGCACACCTTGAAAAAAGACTTGCCCGGAGACCAATTTCTTTCTGTTCCTTCGCACTTTACTTGGAACAAACCGAAGCCTGGTCATACTCCTATATTTCGGTAAGTGATTAGAAAGTCTTTCCCTCCTGTTTTTTCCCTCCTATGCATCTTAAATAGACTTTGTCCTTGTATTTCAGTGATTGATTAAGACTTAAAGAAAACTTGTTGTAGGCAGGTAGGTGTTATAATAAGGAAAAAACAAGTCGAGATACCAAATACCCATCTTTTTCTTTTTAAAGGACAATAGATGCATTGTAACATAGGATTAGTTTGTTTGCATACTTGCACAGAGCCCAGCTGAATTAAATGTCTGCAGATTTTGTGCACACTTTGCAGATCCATCTGTTCTGAGCAGTTTGACAATTTAATATATCTAGAGAAACCTGACTTACCTGATTTTGTAGTACTGCGAGACCACAAAAGGGATGGGGAGGTTATTTGCTTTTGTTTCTACTTGCTTCTTTGTGCTCATATAATCCTAGAAATAGAATAAAGAAAAAAAACGTGTGATGAAAATCATCCAGAAAAAATGGATGTCTGAGTTGTCATTCCAAGGTATTTGCACCATCCACCATAGAATTAAATAGTTCTTTTCCTTTTGTTATCCTGTCACGTGCTAGCAGGATGATTTGTGGAGGCTCAGAAGAGGGAATTGGTTTGATTGGGGGAATAAAACCTTCCCATTCTGTTACTTTTTGGATGGACCAGTTCTATATCTTTCCAGTCATATAGCTTTTGGAGTCACTTTGCCAGTGCAGTGGGTAGAGTAGAAACAAGAGCTCCTTAAGTAGCTTTGCTGCTGGATGGACAGATACTGTAATTGCTCAGCTCAAATTATCCATTTGGTTCCTGAACCTTTTCATTCCTCTACTAGATTTTAAAATAAGGGGTCAGGAGGTACTGGGAAGCAGAAGCCATTAGATTAATACCTGTAAAGCACAATTATCCATACAAAAGCCATATTGTAGGTTTAAAGTGCTTCCATTCTATTCTGTGTTGATTTTACAATAACTTTGGTTAAAATAGTATCATTCTGTCCACAGGCAATGCTTAAGATTTGCTCTGCAAGGATTTAGTGGATGAAGCAATTCCTTTTTTTGGGGGGTAGGGGAGGCAGATAGGGTAGGATTCTCCACATGCATGCTCTATTTCAAAAAAGGCAAAGCTTAAATCCTAATAGTTAATGATAAAATGTAGTTCTTATTGTTGCAAAATTTTGTATAAATGTTTTAGAAGTTCTTAACTATCTCGGCTTGTTAATAGCTAAATACATTTAAACAATGCTTATGCAGCCATTTTGTCTTTTTTTTTGCATAATTGTGTAACTGCAGATTTTAATTTCTCTTCTCAGAATTGTATTGATTTTAGTAGGTAGAAGGGATTTTTTTTTCTCTGTTAATGTCCTTCCACATAACTGTTTATGGATGTGAAATTTAACAGTAAAGATGCAAATCTGCTGGCTGTAAAAATCTGTTTTACCAGATCTGAAACTGCTGTGTTGTCAGATACCTTGGCTGTCTAGAAGTTCAGGGTTTTTTAACATTCTGTTATGTCTGTTAATAATAAGTGTTCTAATCTGTTACCAGAGTCTTTCCATTCAAACTAAAACAATGACAACTGTTTTTCCTTAATGGTGTGTTTTGGAATTGTATTATATTTATGTAGAATGCTAAGCGGTTCTAACTTGGCATTTTTGTTAGCTTGCAGGCTAACGTAGCTCATAGAAGGTGAGCATCACTGAAGGGTTAAAGGTCATGAACATATAGGTGTGTGGAAACATGGGGGGTGTATCTATGGTTCTTTTGTGGGTGACCAAAGTAGTTTAAAAACTAGATAACTCTGTTAAACCTGCGTCTTTTGGTGGGAAGAACTGAGAACTGAATAAAAAGCGATTTTAATGTTCTCCTTAAAAAGTAAAAGTACTTTTTAGATGTCAGAATTTATTTAGAAGCTTGCACTGAAGAATTTCTGTAAATAAAAGATGGGCAAACAGGCAGAAGACAATGAAGACTACACCTATACACAAATAAACTCAATAAATCTATTAAGCTGTATACATTTGGTGCCAAAATGTCAACTGACTTTTGAATTAGTGGAAATGGCTGCACTGGCAGCTGTATCCTCAGTGAAATGTTGAATTACTTAGCCGTTGTAGCCTGTTCCACAGGTGATATGACAGTGTGCATCTTCAGTATGTAAAATATTCTGTTCTGTTATGTAATATTTTATAATTTTCATTCTTACAAAGCAGGGTAGCTAAGTTGACCCTTAAGTTTTATGAATAAAAATGAAATGCAAGAATCCACTGTTTCTTAAATGGTTTGTTATAGTGGCCAAAAGTGAGCATCTTAGTTGTCATAAAGAATTATTTTATTTAGTATTTATAAATTTCTTTCATAAACCCGTAATGTGCCAGTATGTGGCATATGAAAATTGTCTGTGTATTGTGTGCCCTGAGTCCCGGTTCTGCCTCCCTGTC
Organism: Grallaria varia; assembly: GCA_013396735.1. NCBI lineage: Eukaryota > Metazoa > Chordata > Aves > Passeriformes > Formicariidae > Grallaria > Grallaria varia. The sequence goes on along the minus strand of VWZG01003347.1, from coordinate 1,248,100 downwards.
ACAGATAAGTGTAGGCAAGAGCCAGTGGACAGAACCACGCAGCAATTCCTCCCTAACAGGCAGAAGAACCAGGTAGTGGCTTCTGCACCTGGGTCAGTGGAGGTGTCCGTTGATGATGCCACTCCCCAAGTACAGTGGCAGATTAACTTGGTCATTTAACAGAATATTCGCTAATGAAGTTATTTGATAGTTTCATTTATTACATAGTTACTCTTGTTACTTTCAAAGATACCTCTTTCTTCCACCCCACAGTCTCCTCACATGGTGATGGATAAGAAATGACTTTTTATGTTGAACAAGGGGAATAAAAAAGAGTTTAGAGATGACCTAGAAATCTCTACTGTGCAAGTAATACAGTATCTTTGGCCAGGATTTGTCACTAAAAGTACCGCTCACCAGAGATCAGCAACATTAATGGTGCGAAGGGTGGTCATGGTGTTCTGGAGCTGAGGACCATCACAGACATGGTTAGCACTGGTGTGGGTAACACGGGGCTTTTTTTCAGAGCACTGGTCACTGATAGTGCAATTGAAAATCATGTGAGTTCTGTTATTTTTGATTTTAGGTTTAGTTTTTTTGGTTATCTTTTGCTTTAAACTTATAATTTTAATATGAATAATGAATTTTAATATGAATAATTTTAATATGAATAGCTGGTGTCATTGAAAGATAACTAGGCAATATTCATTAACGGTCAAAAGTCTTAAAATGAAAGCTGGTTTCTTTTACTTTCCTTATGGAATTCTTAGGGACTTATACGTTGGTTTAAAAACAACTGGATAAATCAGTGTTTGTCTTCTGACTACTCTGTCATGAATTTAATCTGTAGCTCTGAGAAGTGATGGGACATCAACTAGTTTCTTTGTTCTAGTGGTGATGAACAAACAGGCTTTCACAGATGTATTTACAGCTCAGGAATCTTTTTAGTGATGGATATGTAATGGCAACTTGAGCGTATTTTATTGCTGGAAACTAGGATTGCTGAAAATGTCACTTATGCTCTCAGAAAAAACCCTAAATATAGGGGTGGAATACTTGGAAAAGTTGCTTCTCTTGTCTGAATCCCACTCTTGAAAGTCTAGAGAGTAGAGAGGAACAAAATTATGTCCTATTTTTACAATAACTATTGGGATTTTGGTCTTAATTTTAACATGGAGAAATCTTTCAATGTGAGTGGACTATAGGCCAAGTTAGATTGCTAAGAATTTATCACTTTATTTTGATAAACAGAAATAACACCAGCTATGCTATGTTAGCAAAACTTTGAAGTGAAAATATTTACAAATTGCTGACTTTGAAGATAAGGACCCACTTTAGTGAGACAAGCAAGAGAACTTTGAACCTCTTAGATTTTTAATAAGCAAGGCTATTGATGTAATATTTACACACCATTAATGAATTCAGAGAAATTCAGGTAGTGTTTAATATGGGACCTTTGTGCTGTACATGTTATCTGGCTCTCCACTTTGTTATATTGTATCAATGCTCTGAAAGCATCATTAGCTGTGTATCTTTTAGTAATAGAACAGTGGTATTTTGAATGTAAACAGTATTAATGCAGTCTGTTCGTAAGCCACTGTGGTATCTGGAATAGCCCCAGAAATCTTGACTTTAGAATTCCTCCACCAGGCAGAATATTGCTTTGTTCTAGGCAGTGAAGAGCAACCACAGCAGGATTTTGGCTGTACCAGCGTTCTTGAAAACCATGGTATTGGATGATTGTTGTGATTTGAGATTCTCAGAAACATTGCCTTGTCAAACTCTGTGGGTTCATCTCTGCGAAAACTTGGGGTGAGGAAAAGATGTGGAATATCCACTGTATAGTCAGTGAGCTTTTCCCCTTTTATGTGTTGGGAGGACCTGTAAGCAGAAAATAGTATTTTTGCTGCAACTGAAAATTAATAAAATAATCACTCTGGGAGATCTGGGAATCTCAGGCAGTGAAGGAAACAAGAACTTTCACAAGTATCTTTCAAAGGTTATTTCCTGAATTGGTGACTAGAAAGCAGGAGGAACGTTTTCATAGTGTAGCTAAAATGAGTTCTTACATCAGGACCACCTGTGTTCAAAAGCTTCCTAAGCAAGGAGCCCAGGAGAGAATTAGAGTAAAACTGAGCTAATGGCACTTGTGCTTCAGCTGAGGTACCACTGGCAGTTTGTCTGCAGGGAGTCACAGCTGTTTGTCCCGGGAGTTATCCAGGAACAGTGCTGCAAGGGGAAGGGGACTGCTGGCAGTTTTTAACTGGCTTACTTTTAGTGGCTCTCCTAGGCTTTGTTCTTCCTTCTGTCCTGCATGTCCTGCTGTGGGGCCACAGTCAAATGCAAGTGGGCAGTCTTGTTTCTTATCCTCGTCAATTTGTGCAGGGAGAATCAGTTCTGTTTTGGAGATAATGGTTGCAGAGCAAGAAGGTATCTGTTAAATTAATATTGATAAAATTATCAGTGAAGTGATAACTTTAAATGCTGGTGCTTCTGCTGAGAATGCAATTGAAGGCTTTCTTCTGTACCTTTCTTTACCTCTTAGTTCCCTTTAATAGCTGCTGTTCTCTGGAGTTTAATGTGATATGAGTATGAGCTTTTGGAGGCTTGCATTAATCAGATTATAAAACTCCCTTGGTATTACCAGAAGAACGTTTGTAGATTTACAGATTGGTGCTGTTTCAACAACATGCTAAGATTTGATTTAATGAAGTATTAGAATGACTGTCACTCATTTTTTCCATTTCCTGACATGTGATTTGGTGCTTTACTAGTAGATTACTGCATTGTTAGTAAGGCTTTTACTCACTTAAAGGTAAAAAAAATTAGAGAGACTTCTGTAAAAGTCTGTCACAAGCTATTGCAGAAGTAATTTGGCACTTAACCAGATATAACTTAGTAACAAAATGTGGGAATATCTACAAATGTGTTCCTCCCCACTCAAGATTGAAAACTGAAGGATTTAAAGAACACAAGTTCTTAGGTTTTTTTAATTTTTTGTTCTAAAATAACTTGGGAAAAACTTCATTGTCAGCAGCTAATCTGGGTTCTGAATGCGAAGTTAGATGGCTTTATCAATAACGCAAATGCTGTCATGCCATGTGTCAGCTGAGGGGACACAGGAATCTCTTTGTAACACTAAATGCTTGTTTATTTCTGAAGCAGCTGAGCTGCTTAATCTTAAACATGTTCCAGGTATTTTAAGAGTAATGCACCACTTAGGCAAGTTGTGTACTCTCGGAGATCACTGAAGTTCAATGCACAGTTTACAACTGACAACTTGTGAGTTAAGTAGGTTTTGCTGCTAATCCCCAGCTAACAGTGTAGACTGAGTAATATTTTCTTGAGAACAGATCCTTAAATGCAGTAAAGCTACAGATTCAGACTTTCCCATGTTCAGCATCTGGTACAAAAATAGCATTGCTTTGTATCAAAAAGTGTTCAGAGCACATGCAGATGTGTTACCCCTTGCCTCCCAAAGGCTGACATGATTTTTTTTTTATTTGATATGGAATTCTGCATAGAATTTTAAAAAAACCAAAAAACCCCAAGGGTTTGTAGACTGTATTCTGTTGGGGTTTTCCAGTTTACTTAGTGTGCAAGCTTGTGGGTTCATGTGACTTTAAGAAGGTGATGGTGCTGGCTAGGAAGTTCCCATTCTGTCTCCCTCCACATAATTCTGTTTGAAGGAGGTGTACAGACAACTGGAATTCCAGTAAATTAATAGGATTAAAAAATGTACCTTTCAAAATGAACTAAAGTTACATCACTGATTCTGTTCAATGTGTATCTCCATGGTATTTGTCTCAAAAATTTGTAAGGGTGATGTGAAAGCAGAAATACACAAAACTGATATCCCTACAGGGCAGAAAGGGGCTTGACAGAGTATCCTAAAACTAAGAATCCACTGCTGCTGAGAAGTTGAGGGTGACAGAGACAGCAAGAAGAATATTCAGAAAGAAACAACAGTTTGGATATTCAACATCAAACTCAAAAGAGAAGCAGCTGTGTCTCTGTAGCCAGCTGCATCTAGAAAACATCTGTTTGATGTAGTACAGCCTCAAAGGCTGTGTCATTTATTGGGAGATCTGGGTTTTGAAAGTTCTGCAAATTTTTGATGTTTTAGGCATCTGCACGTGCATAGTGTGCTTGCTTGCTCTCTCATGCTGTTATTTTCTGTTTGGTTTCAAAGAATGACAAAATCTTGAAAGTTGGTTATTTTCCTGTCTCCATGTATGTCTAGTATGCCAAATATTTTTTCAGGAGATAGTGTTAGTCTGATACAACTTGTGCCATACTTTTATTGGGTAATTGCAGTAGGCGTAACAAGATGTTTGGTGCTGCAGCCTGAGCCCCAGTCCCTCCAGGTACTTGCTAAAGACAGAGATCTTAATTATTTTTTTTTCGTTCAGTCCAAGCATACATCTTCTTTCTCAGCTGTGGATATGTTTTTATATGTCTTACCTAAATTCTCCAAGAGGTATCATTTATCTTTTATGGACTTGTGGCTATTTGTGTTTGTGGAAATTTGCATGGGCCTTTGCAAAGGACCCCTCCCTTTGGTGGAGTTTTACCTGACTTCCTGTATCTGGAAAGAAATGGAATTGAGCCTTTCCAGATGATGATAGGAACCAATATCTGTCCATTGCTTTAAAGCCTAATTTGCTTTCCCTGTTGGTAAGAGTAAGGTAGTACAAAACTGTATTAATAGAAGCTTATTTTTATAATAAATGTTCTTGTTTGGTAAACAGTGCTATAAATGTTCACTTTTAAATGTTCATAATTTAATTTACTCCACCAGGTAATTACTGACTTGAGTCTGACTGTTCATCTTATTAGAATCTTAAGTCTATAAATCTGTGCAGGTAAAAGGGTAGGTATGAAAACTTTGATTTGAGGTTCTTCCACATTACTTCTATTACTGCATTTTGTTCTTCTGTGGAGTGACTTTACTACTGTGTATAAGGGATGTGGGTGAGCCGAACATGTATTTTAGGTGTCTTTGTTGCCTGTTGCAGTAAGTCTTTATGCTTAGACAGAACAACCAGCTTTCTATAGAATAGTGTTCATTTTAACGGTAGCTAACGAAGTGCAGGGCTTGCCAAACTTAAACTAAAACAACAAGTTGAAAGATAATAATGCAGAGAGTTAACACTTAATGACTGGCAGATTGAACTTATACTGCTCTTTTTAAACCGTGTTTGAACTTGCTTGCTGATATGCTTGAGAATAAAAAGTTAATATAAAGGCATTATAGAGTAGTGCTGGTAATGTGAGGCTGGGGGTCATATAGTACCTTTCTTTTAATGAGGTGTTGGAAAGAAGAAATTCCATTATAACAACCCCAAAATAAATGGGGGCTAATTGAAGATTTTAATGTACCAGCAAAATGTTGGAATTTTCACCGATCAGTTTTAGGCTGTAGCTATTCTTCTTTGGTTATCATTTGTTAGGAAAGTGACATCGTGTTTTACAGTGAAGGCTTTGTTTGTACTGTGGCCAGCTGGCACAGTTCTTGTAATCATAGTGTGCTCATCTTGATTGCAGCACATCTTCGTTGCCACCTCTTGACTGGCCTTTACCAAGCCATTACGGACAGTGTGAACTGAAAATAGAAGTCCAGCCTAAAACTCATCACAGAGCTCACTATGAAACAGAAGGAAGCAGAGGAGCAGTAAAAGCATCTACTGGAGGACACCCCGTAGTGAAGGTAGGAAGTCTGGCTTTCTGGAACAGAAGGTAATTTCTTAACTACACTTACTGGTATTTACAGTGCTGTGAATTGTTCTCTTGTGTGAAGCTTACAGCCTTTCCTGGGCAAGATTTTTCTCCCTTAAATGTAACTAGTTCAATACAGAAGTTAGTTTTAGATGTTTAAAAATTTACTGTTTGCTACAGTTACAGTGCATGTCACAGTTTTGTGCTGTATGCACTTTTATGCCTGTGAATGGGTTCACAGTGCAATAATGTATTATTGTTAGTAGTATTAAACATGAACTTTAAGGAGGAAGGGGTGTGCGTGGGGACAGGTAAGAGAAGTCACGGTAATAAATTAGTTGAAGCTATACTGAAATGTAGTAAAGCTTCATTTGAATCAAATCTTTCTTTTGGCATTGAAACAGCTTCTGAATGCTATAAATGCCTCTTGTTTTTATTGGGTTATTTCTGTGAAATGGTCCCTATAAATTCCTTTAACTTTCACTTAAATGTTTCTGGTAAATTAAACTTGACTCTTCTGTTTCTTCAGCATGAACCCTAATGCTGGCTATCTCCTTGAAAAGTAAGGCATCACCTAGTTTCATTAGATTTGGACTGCTTATCTGCAAGGGCCAGTAAAACTTGTTTCTTGCCTCTTTTTTTTTGACATGGTTAATGTTATCTTAACAGTATCATGCAAGAGTTATTGTCTCTTAGTTTTGATCAGCTTCAGGAAAGTGCAATAGTGCAAGCAGCAGTCCTCATCTCCTCACAGACCATGGTGATACAGACTGTTTCCATAACTGCTACTTGCCATGAACAGTTGCTTTAGCTGGGTTTTTATAGCTAGTGCTATAATGGCTAGTGCCATGCTAATGGCGTCTAAAGTATCTTGTTTAAATAGTTTGCAAACACTCTCCAATTTTTGTGGAGTTCAGTATTAGATGTAAGGTCCTGTTAAATTAGGCTTGGCTTTCATGAGAAAGCTTTGACATCATACTCTTTTTGAAGAGAAAGATGTATGGGTTTGGTATTGTTGGAATAAGCTATGATGTGCTCCTCTCTGAGCATTCAGCTGTGTACACAAGTGTCTTGCTCTGTGCTGGGAAGACTTGTGGATTGGTTAGGGATAGTCACTGATGTCTCCAGTAATATCCACTGTGTCAGCTGGCTCATGCAGCTTGGAAGGAAACCCGTCCTCGTCCACTGAACGTGGGGAAGGTGGTGCTGAGGAATTGTGGGACTGCTTAAGATGCCTTGGTTATGTTTGCCACATCCTTGGGAGAAAGCAATGTCTCTTTGCTTATTCACCTCAATGTTGCTTAAGGGTCATTATCTTAGTGCCAAGCCAGGGTAAGAAAAAATTTAACTGTTTGTTTATTAGTCATATCAGGCAACAGTTACAAAATCTTTGTAAAGCAAAGAGGAGAGAAAATCTGATTACATCAAGGTTACAGCAGGGTTGGCTTTTCCTCCAAATCCAGGATATTTCTTTTCCAGTAAAATGACAGAGCTTCCGTCCTAAATCTTTTGCTATAGCAGTCTATCCATTAAAATATATTTGATATATCCAGTAACTCATTACTATTGGACACCAGATGGAAAGTGCTAATAGGATTGGCATAACCAGTCCCCATCCTTTCTCCTACTCATACTACAGATCTGTAGTCTGTGACTCGCACCAATGATTTTAAAATCTATTTCTTTGTACTGGAATTGTGAAATACCTTGCTACACAAGAATGCTATCTTAAAAATGACAGTACTATTTAAGTATCTGACAGTCTCATGCCTAAAAACATGCACTGTACTACGCCTCCCTAAAATAAAATGAATACAAATGCAAATCAATATTCTACTTTGCAATTTGGTCTCTTCCAGCTGAATTGGGAATTAATTGTTGTGTTTGGTGGGAGAGGGGAAGTTGTTATGAAACAAAGCATTGATTTGTATTAACTTTTTACTCACTGCTGGTAAAAACAGTATGCAAAGGGCCAAGTTTGGTGAAGGCAAATACTAAATAATTGTAAGCAGATGAATATTACTTTACTTAAATACAAACTGAAATATTTTCCAATACTTCTGGAAGCTTATTACACAAATCCTGTTCACAGTGTGCATTACTACTTATTTATGATTTTTCTTCTTAGTTTTAGACAAGTCACTTCCATGTATGTGATCATTGCAATAATGGAGTCGGCATTTTCCGATGTAAAATAACAGTGTGTTAACCAGTGTCAAAGATGAGAAAGGATATGGCTAAATAGAATAGCTTTTTTCAATTGGAACAGACCTACAGTGGTTGTCAAGTCCAACTGCCACTTCTTGGGGTGCCTGAAGGCCTGTGTGCTTTTGCTTCTTACACAATTTAGTTTGCTTTTGAAAAAAATAACTTTCATAGAAAGCTAGTCTGTTTAATTTCCAAACTGTGAAACCTCTGTTGTTCTGCTAGTGCAGCTGATGTATTATTTAAAATAAAGATTTTTAAGATAGCACATAGCTTCAAGCCATTAATCTATTAGTGCGTGTCATTAGTCTATTACTAATACTGTACCATACCTGTTGCTAGGACACTAAGCTTCTGACAAATTTGGCATCATCTGTTGTGAGTACATTTAATCAGCTTATTTCCAAATGGAAGGAAATGAAATAACTGGAGCATTGTGCTTTGCTTTGTATGTCTTAACTTTAAAAAAGCAAATTCTATAATGACGTTCTCTTGTTTTCTATTGCAAAATGTTCAAAGTAGCAGATACCTTTCATTTTAATCTCTGCTTTCTTGGGAATGTGTTCCAGCTAATTCATGTCATCTGGAACAGTTTCTTCTACCTTGGTAGAGACTCTGCACGATAATGCTGTTAGTTTTCACAGGGAGGGAAGAAATAATTTAGCAGAATGGTTTGCAAGGAGAAAGATGGCATGTTGAACTTCTGTCATCCCAATTATGTGGAAATTTTGTATTGCATTGACAGGAGACAGAAAGCCTCTGAACACTGTCTACGTTTACCATTCTAATTCATAGGTTAGAGTAGGAACTTCACCCATCTACAAAGTCTTTTAAACAAGTTGCTGTCACATTTCATCTGACTCTAAATGAGCTATCATAGTTGCTTGCATTTCCCACCTTTCCCACAGGTCAAATTGTACATAAAATAATGTTTACACTTAAAATTTGCTGGAATGAGCTTTTACCTAAACTGGTTAAAGCTCTTCATGAGACTTCACTTGGATAATGCCTATGATCAAAAACAGTAAAACCTTTCAGAGCAGGTGGCACATGATAAAGGTCTCTCAGGGATAGTTTGGAGTTTTTTTACTTTTGTGTCTTAGCTTTCTGATCTAAAATGAATTTTTCTTTTGAAAACAAGCAAACTTGTGTTCCTGCTACTCGTGTGAATTTCTGTGGCTTTCTGAGCTCTATTATTTTAAATGTAATTATATCTTTTGTTAGTAAATTCTATAAGCTGTGCTGTCCACAAAAAGAAGTATTTTCTTGTTATCTTTTGTCCTGTTGCCAGGGAAGAAGGTGATCTACATGATAGTCATCTTGCTAACCATGCAATCTGATGTGCTCCAGGACTGTTGAGCTCACAGCTACTTGTTAGCACCATTCTGTGTACAAGCAGTATCTGTCCTGTGGCCATTCAACACTGTGGGAATCAGTTATAGATATGAACTATGATAGGGATAATTTGTTCTAAAATCGATGTTTATCTGCAACAAACACTGTATAGAATCCACTTACACCCCATGTATGCAAGATAAAATTGGAGCAGTGGTAGCTATTAAGAATTTGCCTGAACCTGAAGTGTCTTTTCACTCTGCTGTGGAGGGTTAAAGGGCAGAATCGTTCATCAGTTCCTCTGCACAGCAAAATTATTTCTGTAGTTGATTCACAGCAACAGGGGAGGGGAAGCGCTGTGTAATCCATATAGACAATTCAGCAGTATTACAGCTGAGGAAAGGTGTAAGATCAAAAACTAAGGAGTACTAAATAAAAGCTTGTTTGTTTAGATGGCTGCGCACTGCTGGTCACTGACAAGGAAACAGTCACCTCTTGTGGGAGGTTTATTGGAGACCTGTAAAAGGAGGACTCAGTGTCAGCTCTGTTCAAAGTGATGGCAGAGCTTGGAGTCATGACTGAAGAGCTGCAGTGGAAGAGAAAGTAAACTAATTGAGCTAAAGTAAATTAATTTTGAGCTACTTTGAAATTCCGAAACGGGAATATGTTCTCAAAAAGCCGGTCAAATTCTGCCTGAATTCTGGTGGAAGAAGCTATAAGCAACAGGAGAGGATCTAACTGAGCAATGTCAGAGATGATCTGATAATAGTAAATTAACAAAAGGGCTGTCTAGATGAGTGTCTGTTTCCTGGCCTGTAATTTTGTGACTGTCACCTTTTCCCAGCTGTTCTGTGTGGCCAGCGCATGTAACTACTTGAATGTCAAGTGTAATATCAGAATTCTCCCTTAAATAAACAATAAACAGCACACTTTTTCAGTGTTTTGTGACCCTTCCCATTCTTCCTGCCTTTTACTCTCTAGTTTGTATTTTTGTGGCGAATTTTTCCTATTTTGTCCATAATCAGAAGGCAGGCTGTATCCCAGCTGTAGTTGCCTACTGTTGTTTGGTGAAGCGACCTGCCAGTAAATCTAGAAGGCAGAAGCTAAGTCTCAGTCTTGTGTGAACTATGGAATGGGCTGTATTGGGAAAAACACTGACCTTTGGATGAGATTCTAAAAATACATATCTTTCAAGAACAATTTGATGACTATTTAGGCATCTTCTGCTTCATAATTCCCAGAATAGATAGCAAAAGCCATATTGACGCATTTACTATATGTTTACTCAGTCCAGAAAATGCACTAACTGATATGAAAAACAGTAAAAATGGGGCACTGGATGACAGTCATCTGCTTTTTGTATCATATGTTTACTAATTTTTTTTATAAAGTAAAACCAATTTATGATTGGGGTTTTTTTCCTACAGATTATATGGGAACAACCTTTTTCTGTCCCAGAAATGCTTGTCCAAAAACTGTTCATAGCATAATTAGCATGTGCAGTTGCTATTTCGGGAATAGCACTCTTTTTCTTTTCTCTTTTTTCCTTTTTTTCTTTTGTCCTGGTTGGTTAGGGGGTTTTTTTGGTTGGTTTTGGTTTTTTTCAAGAGTGTAGTAGAACAAAGTGCAGATGGAGAGTGTGATGGTTGGTTACATGTGACTGGCAGTTCTGCACTGTGTAAAGTTGGACAATTAATCAATCTAACACTGTTTTAGCTATTAAATTATATCCCTTTTTGCATAGCATAGAACAGGACAGGAATGAGCTAAAATACTCTAAAAATGCCTGAAGGCGGTATGTAAAACACTTTCAGTCCTGTCTGCAAGCAGTGAGTGTATAAAAGCATGAGATTTCAGAAATAGAAATTCAAGTTTTTATACCTTGAAGAATGTTCTGTACGTTGTGTAAACACATGGTACCATGACCAATAATGCATTGATACTTGCAATTACTTGTTTGCTTTAGTCCTTTGCAGGACCTGTTTGTTTTTGTGATGACCTTTAAAATGTTTGTAGTTGGACTTGTGCCCCTACCTAATAGTTTATTAAAGTTTGTCCCTTTTATCTCTCACTATTTTTTGCACAATCACAGAGGTCTGTACTATTTTAAAGTCTTCTAGTCAATCTACTCCATAAGTTTATTTAGCAAAAGACAAAGATATTTTTTTTTGATGTGCATGCTTTTCCTTTTCAGTTGATGGAAAGGTACGTCAAATAATGAGGTGCTTCAGGAAGGGGAAGTAGATGTTTTGGTTTAACATATTTAACGTTAAAATCAGACATTTAAGGTTTTGTAACATTATAACCTATGCAAAATCAGAATGAAATAATAAAAAAAACCCCACCCATGAGCTGTTAAGAGTTTTCTGAGCCAGTGGCTGGGATGTTGCCTAACAGATCTGAATGGTGTTCTCTTCCATGCCTGTCAGCAGTCTCTCTGAAACAGTCCATTGAAGATTATGGGTCTGCACTCACTGCACCCCTGCAAGGCTCCAGGAGATGACTGTGGTCAGTCTGACTTTCAGTAACTTCCCTGAACTCTGCTTTCTTTGTTTTATGTATAGCATTTGCGTCACGTTTTTCAAAATGCATTTGTTGATAAATTCATGATAAATTGTACCAGTGGTGTAGTCACTGTGTCTTTTGTTTCAAATTATGTTCATCTTCATGCCCTTGGATACTTATCATCCCTTGCTTTTATTCCAAAGTCATTGTTGATGGATGTGCTGTTCAGCTTGGCAGGAAGCCCTTCAGCTTTTAAACCCAACAGTCTTCACAGTTCTTTAGGGAAGTTGCTGCACACCACTCAGAAGTGGAATTCTTGTGGAGAAATGTCTGTAGAAAGAAGTTTGGTTCTTCAAATCTGTGCTCTGGTGCCTCTCTGATACTGCTGTCCAAAAGACTCCAGGCTTGTGGGTCACATCTCCCTTGTCTCAGTGGCAAAACATTTAGAAAGCTGAGTTTGCTTTTTTCTTTAAGTTTTAAAAAGAAATAAAATAGTTTTTACTTTCAAAGTGGAGTGAAATTCAAACAATGAAGTTTCTCTTCCTTTAGGATTGTTTAGGTCTCATGGTGAATTATACCATATCTTTGCTCAGACAGCCTTCTGAAGTAAAAGGAAAAAGTACCTAATTCAAGAGAATAGCTTTATATTTCTTTTTACACTCTAGATTGGGGCCTCCATTCTTGTCTTTTGCCCTCCTTACCTGGTAACTTTGGGGGTTGTTCTAAGGAATACAGAAGTCCCTGAAATGCATCCAGCTGCTGTGAGACTATGAAGGAGGAAATAACTAGTTACAGCATGCTTTTCATATCAGTATTAAGTATTAGAGACTAAAAAAAGTCTTCTCATAAGTTTTTCAAGTGTTGCAAGGTTTGCTTTAGATCAGAGCATGGAACCAATGACATGTGAGCCAGATACGGCCCCGACCCCAGTATAATCTGTATGTAATCTGGAAAAATGCTACGTTATTTTTCCCAAATGGATGCCTCTTAATTATTGTGACTTCTTTGCTTTGCTCAGCAAGGAAAAGGTTCTCAGCTCTGCCCCAAAATTTCAAGTTTAAATGCTGCTGTCTTCAGTGATGAAATCAATATATATAGTATCTAGTGTTACACATTTTTAAGGGATTTTCCATGTGTGCATTAAGAATGTAGGAATGCTTTTACCATGTCAAATACAACTTTGGAATGATCCAAAAATGCTCTCATTAACTGGCTGTCTTTGTAGTTACTTGGTAAAAGCTGTAAACTCAGCACAGCCACGCGTGAGTTTCCTGTGTGCACTGTAGTAATACGGCTGGAAGTGCTTTGGCGTGAAGCCCTTCTGGCTTATCCTGTAGTGACCTTCAGTCTTTAGCCTTCCAGCTTTAGTTTAACTTACGCAGGCACTGACCTTTGCTATGGAAACGATATAGAAACACAAAAACAACTTGGCTGAGTTTCCTCGGCAGAGCAGTGGGTGGTGTGTCAGGGTTCTGTTACAGAGGAGGGTTTCTAGAGGTCAGTGGTGACACTCTGCAGTTACTTGCTAGTTGTCTACAGCGCTGTTTGCTGCTCCTGGGAAAGTGGTGCATCTTTTTGTAAAGTAAAATTAGTAACTTTTGTTTGTAGTGAGCAGCCCTAGGACTGCACATTAAAGGAGTAAAAGCTGGAAGGTGTACCTGAAAGTCTGCTGAGGGCTCAAGTAGTAGTTCAAGTTACTGCCTGTCTGTAAGTGACCCCTGAGTGAGTCCTGGGCACGCTGATATTGTGGTGACTTACTGTGACACATCTTCAACGTGGTGATTCTGCAGCACTTGCCAGTAGGTTGTAAAACGTTGTTTAGTTAAATACCTATGGTCTGTACAAAGACACTCTGTTCTTATTTGTGTGTATTGTGTGTTCTTTACTAAGGTGAAATAAAGGTTCAGATACTACGTCTTCATTATGCATTTGAACAAAACATAGCATATGTTCTTTCAAGTAAATTATGTAGGTGTTTTCATTGAAAAACAATTAGCAGGCCTTTTTTTACTGACTTAAATGTTTGGGCTGTTTAACATACAGAATTATACATAAAGCAGATGAGATAATAACCCTGCTGTCAATGAAATTAAGAACAATCAACTTTTTTTTGAATGAGAACAAAATTGTATTTAAAAGGAATTAATTTTAAATTCCAGAGTACATAATTTTTCCTGATTTGAAGTTGATTTGGGATAGTAAGTCTCCTTCATTATTCACAAGACAGTTATTGCATCAATAATGGCAATTCAGGCTCCAAATACCATCTTTCTTTTACGGGAGAGATGACACCATTCCTAGGAGATGGAAGGTAGTTCAGATCCTGTGATAATTAAGTCTCCAGTTGGGATCAAGTGTAGTGGGCTTACTCTCTACAAGTTTTGTGTAGGGAGAGACATCCAAGGCTTGCTCTCACCAGGATTAGCCAGAGGGTGGATTTCAGAACACTGTGATCCCCTTCAGCAAGCTGCTGAATGCACCTCTAGTTAAATACAGTGGGGGAACCTCCAGGTGAATTAACGGAGTAATCCAACGTTGTCCTCTGTTCTCAGGAATGGTGTGACATGGGCTGTCTCTAATTCTGTGGTCCTGTGCAGTGTGTTGATTTCACTGTGGCCATTGAGTGATTATGTAATAGAAACTACATGGAATGTGCAGGGCATCCTCTCCACAAGCTATCAGGTCATTTTCTACTGAAACTTTGGCTCCTTGGTCCCCACAGGCTACTCTTGTCTTTGATTACAGACACTGTAAATTTTTTATTTACTTTTGCAGAATCTGTGGCATGCCTGGAATTCTCAACTTGCTTATTACACAAGATTTAAGAGGAAAATGTTAATTCTAAAGCACAAAATTGTATAATAAAGGTTGAGGGTTTTTTTTTATCCAGATGTTTTTGACAATCTCTGCAGCTCCCTGAGTTTCAGTAGCACATCAGGCTGTCTCAGTAGCATCCACAGCCTATCAAGCTTAGTGGCTTTTTGCTGTATATAGGGCTGTTTGGAACATGAGAACGCTGTGCAGCCTCTTTGTTGCTTGCTTAAGGCTGGGATGTGTTTCCTTTTAATGCTGGCCCATTACTGTGATCAGGCCCCGAATGACACTGTGCTGTGGGGGGTTGGGGTTATTCTCTTCTTCCCCAACCCTCAGCTTATTTAGTTGCCACATGTATTGCACACATTGGTTACATTTATGGCTTTAAATTGTTTTTTTCTCTTTTTATTTTAAACCTTAAATAAATGCCATGAATTATCTGCAATGCAAAATACACATTTTTGAAGTCTCTGCTACCTTGCCAATCTGTTACTGCTCTCTGCCTAACTGTATTTATGTATGTTCCAGTACCTTTAGGAGGACATCACTGCAGATCCATTACAGCAGTTCATTTGAGACAAAGCTATAATGGAAGCATGTGATTGACATAATTCAGGGGAGGCCTTGTTGTCTTTCTGTTTGTTTTGGGGCTGGTTTGCACTGTCATGGCTTTTAAGTATATGTGAAACTTTCAGAGGTTTGTCTTGATGTTATTACAGATAATTTTTGGGGTGCCTTATTCATATGTTTCTGAATTGCAACGTGTATCAATTTCTTCTAAATTACTATAGACGTGTTCTGTTGCATTGTGGTATTTTCCTTGTAGTTTTCTTGTGGCATCTTGTTTGTTTTCATTTAATTTAATATGCAAAGCAAAAGAAAATTGACTGAAGGTGATACTACTGTGTGGGTCTTGTGGGGTTTTTACTTCTTCTTCTGGAGCTGTAGTAACAGTTTCAAATCTTACTTGGATCCGTCGGTGTTGTGCAGGGGTGTGCGACTTGAGCGCACAAGCTGGTGTCACAAGCGCGTCCTACAGCAAATGCACGTGGTACCCCAGTGATACAGAAGTAATCTGGGATGGGGTGGGCATTCTGTGTCAGACTTGCCCTTCCCACAACATGCTTTGCATAAACCAGGCCCTCTATTCCATGATGGAATTTCAAGGTGGGCACGGAGGGTGAGCTTTGCTCATAACCATGGGGGCAAAACTAGTGTTAGACATGGCTTTGAGCAATTGAGATGTTCGTGGCTGTAGGGTTTCATAGGCAATAAGGGTGCAACTGCTGGCATGGGGAATGTTTTACGTCCCTTAATTCTCTGTGTAGGCTTCTGTAGATGTTTTCTCCATGGTCTGTAGACAGACCAGCTTTGTTTCACAAGTATCCCCACCACCTCTCCTTATCTCTCATCACCAGTATCTCTAGAACTGCTGTGTACAGTCTATTGTTTGGGAAGGGGAAGATAGCCTTAATTGGGAATTAGCTTTGTCACAGTGACCGCATTTGGAACTTAGTCAAATTTTTTAATAGGTCTGGCTTGTAATTTTTTTAATTCTCAGTATTGGAGTGAACACATTTAACTAACGTCACATCTAGGCTGGATTCCATTGTGTTAAGATTTAATTTTAACTCTGAGGAAAATGGATGGTGGAGTCACAGTGTTGAGAACTTGTGACAAGATGGCTGCTGTAAATGCTACGCTAATACGTGTCCTAAATCTTCTTGAAACTCACAAAGTAATGGAGACTAATAGAAAATATTAAAATATTCATTTGGTATTTAAAAAAAAATATTTTGGAAAGACATTGGAGTCCTGCATCAAGTATAAAAAGGAACTTGTGCATGTGTATATATTTAATTGATGTAACAGTCCCTGTGCTCCTAAATATTCTTGAAACTCACAAAGTAATTGAGACTAATAGAAAATATTAAAATATTCATTTGGTATTTAAAAAAAAATATTTTGGAAAGACATTGGAGTCCTGCATCAAGTATAAAAAGGAACTTGTGCATGTGTATATATTTAATTGATGTAACAGTCCCTGTGCTTCACTGTCACCACAACACTGAGAGGAAAGTTCCTTGTGGTCCAGCTGTGCTCCTGCAGTTTACAGCTGACTTCTGGCAGATGAACGGAGAGAAACCTGTCAGTACCCTGATGGTCACAGAGGTTCTTTATATCTACTGTAACATTTGTAAGTGCTTGAAATCACATTTATTTACATGGGAAGCAACTCTGATAATCTAGACTGTCACCACTCAGTATGTGAAGGGTTATTTTGGTTTGGTTTGTTGGGTGTTTTTTAGCTGGATTTAGCTCTGTTTATACTGAGAACTCCAGGGAGAACAAAAAGATGTTACATATTTGACAAAACAAAGGCTTTTCAGACTTCTGTTAGAAACCAAATTTCTGTTCTTGATTGAGAAAGCTCTAATAAAAGTGGTAGGTCTGTAGGTGCTGTTGTAGCCATAACTTGAATATAGAAACCAGTCCATAAAACTTCCTGCTGGGAGGAGTGCACGGACAGTGGGGCTTCTGATCGCTGCTGTGGGTGTGCCCTGGGCTTTTGTGCTGCTGACTACTGGCGTTCAATTACTCCTCTGAGTAGGTTAAATTGACATGTTTTGTTTGGTTTTTAAGTGTTAGTTCTGTAAAGAGCTTGGATAATATTGTTGTGTGACTAAATAACTCTCCCTAGAGACAAAAATATTGATGTGACAAAACCACGTTTAAAGAATGACTGTCTGGCCCTCCCTCCAGTTTGAACATAAGTTGATTTCAAAGTAAATGAAACGTAAATTTGCTCCAGTACAGTTTGGAAATTATATAACTTGCAGTGTGCAGCAGTCTGCCAATTGCAGGAAGGTAAAGTAAAATGGATTTATAAAAAAATATTTTATAGGCTTCAGATTTAAAATTGCAGTGCCTAAAGGAAGCTTTAGTGTTACTGTTGGCTACGTTTGTTTCCTTAAATCTTCTGGCTAGTATTACTGATGTATTGTCATAAAACAAGCTTTTTATTTTAGGGTCAGTTTATTATTTTTTCTGATGTTTCAATGTATTGTGCCTAGAATTACTGCTGTTAGCTCAAGCAACAGGTGATTTTGTAACAACTGAATGCATTGGTAGTTAGATGTGTAATTAAGAAAAAGAAAGATGTATGAATTAACATCTGCAAAATTTTGTTTTTTAAAATATTTTCTTTACCAAAAAGAAACCACAGATGAGTTTCTAGCTATAAATTAATTTTTTTTCTGTCCTAATATGATACATTTACATTCACAAAACATTTTATGTGTAATAAAAGTTATTATATTCCATTCAATAGTAGAAAAACTAAAATGTTTTAGTATTTCTAGAACCTAGGTGCATCTTAGTAAAATTGATAATTAGTCTTTGATTAAAAACAGTATCAGAAACAGACCTATAACATAGCATAGCTTTGATGTAGAAATTCTAGTGATAGAACAATTCTCTTTGAAAGATTAAAAAATAGTAACAACGATACTTTGATATCCATTTGTTCCGGTAATTGTTGCTGGTACTTGTCTTCAGGGACAGATACCTGCACTCAGTTTTCTGATTGCTGAAGAAATTGCACACACAAATGCAGTAGAAGTCAATTAATAGGTTCATTTTGCATCTCCTTTCCCATCAGCTCCTGGGCTACAGCGAAAAGCCGGTAAACCTGCAGATGTTCATCGGGACGGCGGACGATCGGTACCTGCGGCCTCACGCCTTCTACCAGGTGCACCGCATCACTGGGAAAACAGTTGCCACGGCCAGTCAGGAGATAATCATTGCCAGCACAAAAGTGTTGGAAATTCCACTTCTTCCTGAAAACAATATGTCAGCCAGGTACATCACTCCATAAATCACATGTTCACTGGCTATGTGTGGGTTGGGTTATTTTTCTTCATCTGTGCAAAGGTGGAAGAAAGTCTGGTAGAACAGCATGTTTTCCACAGATGGGGTTCATGATTAAGATAGACACATCTCTCAAAACATACCAGTGTTCAGGTAGTCAGAAGTAAAGGAGAGGCAGGGAAGCTCATGCATACGTGTTACTTGAATGAGGTAAGTGTGTCTCATGAGTAATTGACCACTGGGTGGAATGGGAGCTGGGATTTGAGGAATACATTTTGTCATTCTCTAGGGCTTCCTAAGGCAGAACTAAATGTAGGTCTCTTGCTCCTTGTAAATTATGTTTACTATGTTAAATAACTTACTTAGAAGGTTAGACAATGTGCAATAACAAAAAATCTTTTAAAGGTTCAAAAAAGCAGCAGCTAGACATTTACAAGACAAGGTTTCAACAGAGTACTTGCTGCTGTTTTCACATGAACAGTTCTTTTAATCTCAGGCATTTAAATAACCATTAAAATAGCCTCACATGGGGAAAAATAGAACAGGCTTCATTCTTTAACAAAAGAAAGGCTTACAGAGTATACTTTGGCAATAGTTTGATTAATTTTTTTTCCCTTTCTCTTCTGATCCATTCTCCAGTATTGATTGTGCTGGTATTTTGAAACTCCGCAATTCAGATATTGAGCTCCGTAAAGGAGAGACAGACATTGGAAGGAAGAACACCCGAGTGCGACTGGTGTTCCGTGTGCACATCCCACAGCCCAGCGGAAAAGTCTTATCTCTGCAGACTGCTTCCATACCTGTTGAATGCTGTAAGATTGCTTTAACTGGACGGTTTTTATACTCAGGCTTTTTGCTTGTGTCACCAGTGTTGTCATTCTGACCATATTTATTGCCAGAATTTTATATAACAAGTGTGTAAAAAGCATTGTGTGTAAACAGGTCAATTGCCAAAAAATTAATATATCTTTAAAAAAGAGATAGTACTTGCCAAGTGGTAACCTGAAGATTTAGAGGAAAAACACCTCCTAGTGCAGGCACACAGCAGCTTCAGTAGTTCCTCTGTATGAGCAGGGGCAGCTGATACATCTCAGTGAAAACCGTCATACCATTTAATTTACAAGAGTCTATACCATCACTTGTCTTCATACAGCATTATCTAGTGAACAGCTGAACTTCTGAGGAGTTCATTTTTTAAATGCTGGCACTAAGAAATTGAGACAGGACTTTAAACAATCTCAGTTTCTCCCAGAATTAGTTTTGTCCAGAAAATACTGAAATAATTTTTAAACCAGTATTCCTAAACTAAATATTTCATTTGCTGTAACAACAGAGACTATTGGGATTCATGACTTCTTGTGGTTTCTTTTCTGTAATTATGTTATTTCAGCATAATTTTAAAAACAAAGATAAGTCATACACAGATATGAATTGTAAATAGACGGTCATTTTAGGTTCAGCCCTGATTCTTCACGTTAGAAAAAAAAAATGTCACTGTGAAAAAACTGTGATTAATAATTTTTCCCTTAATATTTTTTAAAGCTCAGCGATCTGCTCAAGAACTTCCTCAGATTGAGAAGTACAGCATCAATAGTTGCTCAGTAAATGGAGGCCTTGAAATGGTGGTGACAGGATCCAATTTTCTTCCAGAATCCAAAATTATATTTTTTGAAAAAGGGCAAGGTAAATACTGTGTTGCTGTTTTTTCTTGAAACCAAAACCACTGTCTGAGCTTGATTTTTAGGAAATAAGGATGTTTTAAAAAGAAAATGTGGAATTGTCTTGGTACATAGAGTTCCTCTTCTTCCCTATTTGTCCCTTCAATATAGAGAACATAAAATCTGAACAGCTTAAATTATCATTGCTGTGACTTAAGTGTCTGATGCGAACTTTTGGGAAAAGAGTAGCAAAAGAGATTATTAAAACCAAAAGTTTGCACGGTAAGTGCAATTCTTCTACATCTTATTATTTCCTGACATATTTAAATGAGAGTTGTATTATTTTTATTAGCAAATACAACGTAAGTGGGAGGGTTATGTAATAATATACTTTGACACACAACGTGAACACCTTTGATAGAAGCTCTGCTGCTGCACCTGATAACCTGTAGGAAACCCAGGGACAGAGAGAGCCGAGTGCGCAGGGAAGGATATGGGTTATGCCAGGTCAGAGCACAAAGAGGTTCAGAAGCTGATTTGCTTCCCTCACAACACAGACAGCTTGCCCAATAACTGAACTACGGGGTCTGTGGGTTCAGGGCTGGGTGTTTGTGGTAAATGTGTATAACCTGTGGGTGGGTGGACAGAGGTGTGGATTCTGTCATCTGACATGGTGACTTAACCCCTAAGTCATCTGCATGTGTAACAAGTGTTAGTAGTACTTTAACCACCTTTCAAAAATGTTTTCAGAAAAATCCCTCTGTACACTTGAGAGTACCCACCTTCTCCTTAGAAATTCGGTCTACTGTATGAAACCAGCACACTGGGTTAAAATGCAGGGTCCTGGACAACAGTCAGCTTACAGTGGCCATAGTATTGAAACTCCTAAAGAGTCTCTACACTTTGTTTACAATATATAGCTGTTGCTTAAATAGACTCTTTATGACTGAAAATAAATCCAGTTTTATAATAAGTAATTAAGTATTTTCCAGATTAATTATTTAAGTGTATTAGAAAATTGGTTTTGCTTAAATTATTTGTGAATTTCTCTCAACAGATGGACGACCTCAGTGGGAGGTAGAAGGGAAAATAATTAGGGAAAAGTGTCAAGGGGTGAGAAACAACTTTTCTTACTTTAGAAAGCTTATTTTTTTTAAATGAGAAAAAAGACATTTTCATTGTTCTCAAATTTAGGCTTTATTTAGTAAAGTAAGTAGATCACTAGTTGATTCAGACAGACAATTGGAGACTTCTAAATTGGCTTAACACTATAAAGTAACCATTAAGATGAGGCCTTGAAGGAACTGGAAATAGCATGCTTGTTGTGAAAGCAATGAATAAAGAATTTGAAAATTGTAAAAAGGAAACTTAAGATAATTTTGCAAAGATGACAAATTATTTCCAGTGCATTAAATTTTTTCTTGAAAGCTTAATGATCCAAAATGCATTCTTTATCTGCTAGAGCTTTTTTTATGCTCTAGCAGATAAACAAAGCATCCTTTAGATGCTTAATTAAAGCATTATCTTCAGAGCACTTTTGTTTAAAAGAAGAAAAAAGTCTCCAAATAAAAGTTTGCTGATAGTACTGTTTTACTATGTAATGTGCATAAACTTGAAGTTTGACAATTGCAAAATATTAGGGTGCTTTACTTTTGCAATAAGTGTTACAGTTTTTCTGTTATTAATAGCAGTTTCATTTGCATTTGAGATGTGAAACTTTTTTATTTCAACTTTCCTGTAGGCAAACATCATACTTGAAGTTCCTCCATACCATAACAAAACCATTACAGCTGCAGTTCAGGTGCAGTTTTATCTCTGCAATGGCAAGAGGAAAAAAAGCCAGTCTCAACGTTTTACTTACACACCAGGTATTAAATGAAAAATACAAAAGTTGTGTTGTATTTTGCTTTTAGACATTTGAAAGTGACTCAGAGAGTCTTGTCCTTTTGACAGGTACATCAGATTAGCTTTGAATTGGTTATAAAACAGCTTCTAAAGTTTGTCTAATTAGAAAGCTGAAATACAGAGTAATAAACTCCAGTACTAAGATTACAGCCAGGTATTTCTTCATTACACTTCCTAGAGAGTAATTTTTGCATTCTACTTTACAACAGTAACAGTGCTATTGTGGTTGTTAAACAGCAATCGATGTGTGTTTATCACAGGATACAGATGGGTTGGAATTGTAAAACTGTTTTACTTTTTCTAGTTATAATGAAGCAAGAGCACAGGGATGAGGTGGATTTGTCTGCTGTTCCATCCTTGGCCCTGCCGCACACAAGCAACGTCCAGGGCCTGCATTCCATCCACACTCAGCTGCCTTCACCAGAGCAAGGGCACCCACATGACACTTTACTGTCTTCATCACCCAGGAGCCTTGTGTGTCCCGTTCAGCCACCATACACTGCAATGGTGACCTCAGCAGTGTCCCACCTGCCACACATGCAAGGTAGAACCCTTAGTCCAAGTGAAGAGTGTCATGTTTTGCCTCCTGCTGTGGTTCAGTCTTTTCAGGTAACATCAGCACCTCCTGTGAGGCCTTCCTACCAGCCTATGCAGTCTAATGATGTGTACAATGGACAGTCTGGTCTTCCTATGAACTCTGCCTCCAGCCAAGGATTTGATGCTATTTCGTTTCCGCAAGACACAGCTGTACCTCATTTGATAAATCTTAGCTGCCAAGCTCTACCACCAATGCAGTTTCATTCTTCAAATCCAGGTTCTGTGTCAACATCCAGTACAGCAGGGCACCCGCTGGCACATCCAGCTCATTCAGGACAGTCTTCTGCTCACCTGCCATCGATGGGATACCACTGCCCAAGCACTGGGCAGGGCTCCATCCCTTCTGCAATGGGTCGCTCCCTTGGGCAGTCTTCTCCCCAGCTGCAGCAAGTCCCGTACCATTCTACAAATCCAGCATCCGCTTCCTCCCCGTCCCCGACAGCTTCCCACCCGCTGGTCCACTCGCCGCTGTCCGGACCTTCTTCCCCCCAGCTCCAGCCTCTGCCTTACCAGTCTCCGAGCTCAGGACCTGCCTCGTCGCCCCCGCCCGCGGCCGCCACTCACTCGGGCCAGCACTCGCCGCAGGCCCCCAGCCCTGCCCTGGGGGCTCTCAGCGCTGTGTCACCCCTCGTGCACCACCCCGTGTGCGACTCATCTCCGTTTGCACCCGACGGGGCAGCTGTTAACATTAAACCAGAACCTGAGGATCGGGAGCTGAATTTTCAAACCATAGGACTACAAGACATCACACTAGATGATGGTAAGTGGATGTAGTATTTTTAAACTGGGATATAATCTACGCTAAACTGCAAAGTGTGTGTGTGGGAGGGTTGTTTGTTTTAGAACACGCTCCTCTTCAGGAAAGGAAATTTGTATCATCAAAATGGAGTCATATTTTTGTATCCAAAGCAACAACTTATTTAAAACTTAATTATATCAGCTGTGAATTTGTAGTTACACAATTCAAGTATTTTGTCTAATTTGCCCATAGATTTTGTTTTAAAACAAGGCTTGAGGATTAACTCCTACACATTGACACTTTATATTCAAGGAATTCATTTGGAGCCTCTTCTGATTGTCTCATTAGTATGTTTCAGTGAAAGTCATAATAGGATATCTAAGTTGCATAACTGTAGTTTGGAGTCTGGTTTTTTGGAGTTGTCCCAGTTTGGTAAGGCACAGTAGTGTTTTGAAAAT
Organism: Grallaria varia; assembly: GCA_013396735.1. Classification (NCBI taxonomy): domain Eukaryota; kingdom Metazoa; phylum Chordata; class Aves; order Passeriformes; family Formicariidae; genus Grallaria; species Grallaria varia. Next base: position 1,224,317 of record VWZG01003347.1, on the reverse strand, counting down.
CTATCACATGCATTTTGGCACTGTCTTAGTCTCCTCACGGACATTCTCTAGATACACTGTCATCATTCAGCACCTCTGCTCACAGTGGCTGTTTTGCTTTCTCCACTCGGGCTACTTTTTTGAGAAATTCAGTTGTTTAACATCAATGGAACAAGGACGTTCCAGTGCAAACACCAGGCTATAAAGGTCTGTACTTTAAATACTTGGACACTATAATTTACAAAACTTGTCCAACCAAGTGAAAAAAGTAGTATCACACCCTAAATATCAGACTATTTGTGGCAAAGATGCAAAGCAATTTAAAGAACATGTCACACTAATAAAATTGGAAGAACAGAAGGCCTGTCCTTAAAAGGCATGTAAAATGTGTTTGGTATTGATGAAGGGAGTCTCACCAGTGTCTCTCTTCTCCTATAGCCTTAACTGTTGTGGTTTGAGGTTTTTTTTAACCATCCCTAGTAATTACTTAATTGCATCAGCAGTAGTATAAAGACTTAAGTGTAGGCCATCTGTTAAATATCCATGTCAGTCCCAGCTCCTCACATAAATGGAGCTTTGCTATTGTTACCTCCAGACAGTAGTAATAAAATTTAGTAAGAAATGCCTTTAAAGACACAGCATTGTAGGAAGATAATGAGAGAAACCAGTATAGTTGGGCTTTCAGTTCAAGGGCCACCTTAATTAAACAAAGCTCTCTTTTTAGAAACACTGTTTATCAATCAACTTAACTTTATTTAGAAAGGAAGGAAGAGACTGATTCTGTCAAGGACTTGCTGAAGGGGAGAAGAGCAAGGCTTTATGAAAACATCATGCAGCAAAAAAAATAGCATTTTCTACTTTTGTATAGAGGAGTGAGAAAGAAATCTAATGTTTCAAGGCATGTCAGATTAGAACCTACCTTTTCTCATCCTTCTTCCCTCCACACCCACAAACAAAGATGTAGAAATACATAAAATACAAGTAAATACCGTAGTTAGACTGTTCACAGTGTAAGCAGAAGTGCTTAGCTTTTATGAGCTCTTCGCAGTTTGTTTATACTTGTTAAAAAATTAAAATGGATGTACAGTGTTAAAAAAGGCCAATTTTTTTCCCTACATCACAAATATTAGTTGCTTTTAGAAACTATTTCCTTTGCTTAACACACTGAAATTAGTGAGTGGTTTCTGTGCTGGCAAAGACATCGAATCACAGGGAAAGTGTAATAGCCATGCTTAAAGCATGGCCACTTGCTAATAGTTTAGAGAAATATAATCGGTATCTGTGTGAGTCAAATGGTCACAGCTTTATTAATTTCTTTTTAAAATAATGATTGTTATAGAAATGTAACGAAGTTCTGATAACTGGTGATTAAACAAGAATCTTCCTGCATGGAAAATTGAACATGGATTTAAATGCTAAACTAGCACTTGGCAGCAGAAATAGGTTTGCAAGCAGAGACAGTCCCTGCCTTTCCCTTCCATGTTCCTGCTATGTGATGTTTGTCTGGGGGTTGGGTTTGGGGCTTTTTTTCATTTCCAATTGGCCAATACACATCAGATGTCGAGTCTGAAACCTGCTGTTCCAGAAGTCTTAGAGCTGTTCAGTTCTCTCAACGTGAGTGAATACTTCCTCTGCTTAATCAGCTTTAAGAAAAGAAAAAAGCATGTTTAGACAAGATCACTTTTTAAATAACATATCTAGGATATTACTCTGGTTTAAAAAATAATTTCAAATTTTTTCTTTTGTGTATAATTGAATTTTAGTTTCTGTACAAATAGAGCCAGACACAAATAGCAAAGAGGTTATTCTACAATAATATTATAACAATTAAGGAAAGAAATCCAAACATAATTACATACATAAATTAATTTTGATACAGTATGTTCTCCCAGCTAATACATCAAGCATGATGAAAGCTATCTTTAGTCGAAAAACAGATTTTTAAGGGTTACCAATTAAGACAAATAAATCTCTCAAAATAAAACAAAAAGGCAAAGCCAACTGAAAATTCTTTAAATCACGACTGGATTACTGAGTTAAGTATTTAAATCGGTAGTCTTAAAGTAAACAGAAAACTCAAAAAAGCTCCGAGGGCATAAACTACCTTTCTTTTAAGTAACATGCACTATTTCAAAATTAAAATAGTAGATTTTTTTTTTTGCCAAGAAAATATTTCAGGAAATATTTTAAAAAATTTTAGTGTAGTATAGAAGTTCTACATCATGAAAAAGTTAGTCCTGGAATTCCTGTGTAGCTTGACAGGATATAATTTAAAATTCTTCAAAAACAAAAATACGACAAAAAAACCACCACAAAATTGGGAGGAAAAAAAAAACCCGAAACAAACCACCAAACCCAAACACCACCAACCCATCTCCAGAATTGGCAATCTGGATAGTAGTTACATAAATTCCTTTAAGGAAGGCTCCTAAAGGTGAATCTTGCTGCCTCTTCTGCCAACATTTAGGTGTTTTCTTCAAAACACACCAAAAACCCCTCCAACAATACAGAACTACAAAGCTGCTTCATCCATCAGTGCTCAAGCCAAGAGCATCTGGATTAGTCTTGACCCAGCCTCCCCTGGAAGGTGTAACACATCTGGAGTCATTTGCAGCTTCTCTGCCAAGTCTGCCAGTGACCAAACGGAGCGTCTTTCTAAATTTTGTTGTATTCCTTTGCTCTTTACCAGGCAGAGCAAGCTGGGCTCTGCTCAGAGTACAAGTTTGAAGGCAGATTTGGTGGCAGATCCTACACCTATCTGCACAAAGTACACTTTTTTCCTTTTTTTTTTTTTTTTACCTTTACTGAAGTTTGTGTGACTCTTCATTATCTTGTTTTTCAACAGGATCTTGCTGATGTCTTTAGACTTCTCTGAACTCCACCTTGAATTTGCTATTTTGTTTTGTTTCCCATCTTCCCATCCTTGCTTCCTACAGGAAATGCTTTCTAAACTTGAAGAAACAAGGGCTCAAAATGCATGGGGATACCTAGATATTAAATTCAAATTAGATTACAGAAAACATTTGAAACAACACAATTTTAAAGTCATATTTATTGTATGTTACTACTTCAAATGTGTTCTGAAAAACTACTCTTTTCCACTTAGGTTTTTGCAATAGTCAGGCTGCACAAGCTGGTAAACTTTCAGATTGCAACTATGAAAAAGCAGCTTCTTGCACTTCCCTTGTCCCCTTTTTGTCTCCCCTGGTGTGTTGTTGGACCTTTTTCCCCTTAGTGTCTTTCAGCAGGTCAGCCCTCTGCCCAACACCCCCAGTTAACATTTCCGTGGATAGACAGTGGAATGTTTAGGGCTGCAAATAGGTGTAACCAAGGCAGCTGAATGACAGGAAACAGGCAGCTGGTAATTTCTGTCCTTTCCCATACCCATCATTCATACTGTGCTCTGCTGCATATTCATCTAATAAAGGTCCCATTTCTTCCCCACCTGAAAAAAAAAAAAAAAGCTACTCAGTCTAGTTATATGATGAAGTCTTATTAATTTCCCCCTCCTCTGTTTTTAAAAAGTGCTCCTAGTGTGGTGGTTTACCTGTCCACTGTCAAGTTTTAGATTTAGATCTATTCTAATACTGTTGATCTGAAGTGTAATCTCTTGTGGTTTGCAGTTTAGGAGAGAGTTTACCTTGGATTTCATGGCTTTCTACAGTGATGAGATTTCTAGTATGCACATCATACTAGAAATACAGTTGTATTTAACCATTTTTAAGACATTATGTTAGGCTGTGTTCAGCAAATCAGGATGACCTTCTACTAATCCTCTTATATTTTGTTACTCATTGCATCTCCATTGCACAAAGCTGGAGATTAGAAAATCCAGTGTGTGGATTTACTATAAATCATAACTAGAAATCCCCTTACCATTTTGTGTATATAAAGCAGTAAGTCTACTTTGTCAGCCACATTCCATGTGGAATTCTAAGCCATTACCATTCATTCATTTTAGTAATTCTGTGATAACTCTCTAGCTGATAAATTCTCTTGCTGAGAAGCTCAGATTATTCTGGTCTTGGCTAGAAAATTGGTACATCTTTACAGGTAGCTTATTACTGTAGCCTTAAGCCTTGTTTCTGGAGAATCAAAGTAATAACTAATAAGAAAGTATTGGAGAATGACTGTACTTTGTATTTCTGTCCATACTTGAAACTTACTCAATAACAGGTCATTCTTAATTGAGGCAGTGTCCTGCCAAACAGAGCACTGAGGTCTACAGAAACACACAAAATACTGAATGCAAGAGTCTAGTGTAGTATGGAGGAGAGTGGCTCAAAAATCTGTTGTCTTGCTGGTGCAGCTCAAACTTGAGATGTACATCTCAAATCCAAGGTCTTTTTCCTGTCTCCTAAGCATGGAACAAAATGTTGTGCCTTGCAGCATGCCCAGCATGGGTAAGCACATTGGCCTACATTGTCCATGGAACTCTCAGAACAATCACGTTGATAAAAGGCATTCCAAAAATTATCCCGGTATAAATTGCTTACTAAAGTTGTGTTCAAACTCCTCCTTTCTTAGTAATCTGATTATTAAATCTGTATTATCCAGCAGTATGGAGACAGCAATAAAAAGCAGGTCTGAGATGTTTAGTAGGGTGATAAGGCAGACTCTGAAATGCATTAGAAGAGAATGGCAACTACTTTGAGAAATGTGTTATGAATGAAACTAAGATCCAGTAGCTTAAAAGCGAAAGGTTGGAGTGGTGAGGAAAGGTGAGTGTTATCTGTCAGGGGCTGTCAGCAGCTAAGGGATGCTATGCCCATATCTTCTAGTGGATTCACTCACTGTGTCCATAAAGTCTGTGACAGCGAGGCATCTCTTGAGAAGACCAGTTACAGACTTCTGATATGTAAAAATGTCTGTTAAATCCTCAAGTGTCTTTGACCAGCTCTCACTTTGAGAGCCACAAAATATCGTGTAACTAATGCAAAGTAAGCTCAGGGAGTTGGACCACTGCAAAAATACTTCCATTTAAGAATTGGAAGATGTTAGAGACTTCTTCCATGAGAGCAAGGGGTATGTGTGCATCATGGTGTGGGTGTCCCAATAGCAGCAGAGCTGGAAGGAGCTCAGCACACCTTGTGTCACAAGCAAAAAATACACTGAGACACTTCAGCACTGCTTTCGTCTGCACAGCACAGGTCCTCCAGCACCAAGGCTCACACTTAATCTTGGGTTGGACTCATCCCTCTCACTGGGTGAGAGAAAGGGGTAAACATGACTTAAATGAGTTGGCTTTAGGAGGATACAGAAATGCAGAGCATGACATAATGACCAAGATGTGAACAGAGTATTTGTTGCTGTACCACGTAACTGCAGAGCTTGTGCTGTGCCTGCAGGCACCTGCAGCCTCTCTCTACAGCTGTAAACACAGTGAGCACAGAAAAACTACTCATCCAACATTTCATACAGTCCCATTTTATCAGTTAATTGAAAAACTCCCCAGTACTTCTTAGTAAAGTTGGCATTAAACGTGAAATTACTTAAAAGCAAGCCTGGCCTAGGGCTTGGAATGATGCCATACAAGGCAGTCCCCCATGTCCTTGGTAGTTTGCATAGCAGACACAGGCTGGCATATGACTGGTTCAGTGTCAAACCAGCAGAATCAGCTGTGCCTGCTCCACAGCAGAGAGGACTGAGGGTTAATTATAGCCTGGCAGCTTCTTCTTTTTTGTTGTTAGGGAAAGTTGACACATGTGGAGTCAAAACCAGGCTAAATATACTGCACTAAGCAATGTGACGTAGTTGCAGGGATTCTTCACATAAATGCAGCTGATAGAGTTCGGTCTGGAGTTGACAACAGAAGGCCTGTCTGAGGAAATGTGTGCTGCAGTCTGTCCATAATGCTCTTTGGGGTTTACTGATCCTTGTTGCCTCTGTCAATAGAGCAGGTCACTTATTCGTCCTCTAAACACAAATACAATTGTACCAACTCCTTTTTGTGCAGCATATTGAAACACTGCACTCTGTTACTTTCTGTAGCAACACTGCAAACAATGTCTTCTCATATATTTCTGGAGAGCTAGTTTTCTAAAACCAGTATGTCCTCTAAGTTAAGTCTCATTGCCCACACATCCTGCGTCAGCTCAGTAGCCATAAAGGACACATACAAGCTAAACTTTTAATCAGACAGTGCTACAAAAAAAAGGAAGCTATTTGATTGCTGTAGGACGAGGTCCTGAAAGTCAACTGGTATAACTCCAGTAGCTTTTTGGTCTGTCTGTATCCATAATAGAACTCTGATTTTTAAGTTGACTTCCTGCTTTGACCTAAATGTGGTGCAGATAATTGAGGGTTTAAAGCTTTTCTTAACCTTTCTTTACTTAAATGATGAGTCAAGACAAAGAGGTCATTCATAAAAGTATGAGTTTTTGATCACAAACAGATATAGAGGGTGTCAGCTTTCTTGATTTGTTTCATAGTTTTAATTTTGGGGTTATATTTTTTGGGTACAGAACACATTTCAGCAGTGGTTAAGGAAGTAAAAAACTTTCTCACATGGTTATGAAATTATGAGGTAGAAATGTACTTTTATGTGGTACCCTAAGTTGTATCTAACATGTATGCGTGTTGAACAAAACCTTTCTGCTCTCTAACACACTTGAAAAGGCTGTTGCTTTATTTACCACTTACCATGTTTCACAAACAAGTAATGTGAGCCCAAGGCCAAGTGCATGCTTTGGTCCAGAAGGTGCTGGCTGGAGACATGTTATGTGTGCTATGCATGACAATTTGTCAGGGATTGATAAAAGCAAACACTCAACACTTGACAGCTTTGTTAGGGCACACGAGAACCTCAGAATCCCTCTAAGTATGAAATTAATTAGAAAAACTGCTCAGAATCATATTTCCCTGCTAGAGTGACAGATAACCCTGACTGTGTAAGCTGTGCTGTCTTTATGGTGCAGAGCCTGTTGCTTTATGAGCTAATGAGCTGAACTGTTCTCTCAGAGGTTTTTTGTCAGTGTTTGTTGTCTGCTCCTTTGAAAGCTTTGCCTTTAAACAGGGTTGCTGGCGAAAGTTAATTTGTTTCATCTCGAGGTAGTTTTCTGCCCATTTCCCTGGTTTCATTAGATCTTTATTTAAATGTCACTTTCTTGGTGGGGGAAATGTTCTTTTCTTAATATCCGATTATTTGACAAGAATTTGTTAATAATCTACTCCGTTCTTCCCTATGGCTGTGGACATTTTCATCAAAACCAATAAATAAATGGGATAAAGCTTTCCCCTTCCCATTTAAATACATGTAACTTTACACTTTGAACAATTAAGTGTAAGAAGTCACACAAAGAAGTCATTTGAGCTGCTTGAATTTCAGAAGGAAGTAAGAGTAGACTCTTTCACTTTCCCAGGACTCACCCCTGAACAGAGCTGGCAAAACACGCATGTGCCTCTATCCAGACAGCACAAATTAGCCAGGGGCCAGAGTAATTTTGTTAATTATGTTAAAGCTTAATTTGCTAAACTTGCAACTCTGTCTTGCACAGGAAAAAAAAAACCCAAATCCAACCCCATACAGTGTTGTAAGTTCTGCATAGCCACCAATCACAACCAAATAAACACACACTTGTTGGTTAAAGTAACAAATACGCTATTTGACACTGATTTTTCCTCCAGGAAAAGCAGTTCAGTGAAACACAGCTCTCACTTCCTCAGGGGTTTCTCACGTGGCGTTGGTCTGAGAGAGCCACCTGTGCCAAAACAATACTTGCTTTTCTGACACTTGGATCTGTGTGTGGCCTGACCTTGGGCAAAGTGTGCACACGGTGGGACATGTAAAGAGGAAGCCAACACCTGTGTACAGGGACAGCTTCCTTGGTTTAGGGGATAGGGAAAATAACAATCAAGGTTTTATTTACTAGTACTCATTTGCATACCTTGTTCAGTGGAGTTGCTGTCAAGGGGCATGAGCGCTCTTTGGTTTGACCACTGTAAGTAAAGCAGATGAATGTTCTAAACTAACACAAATACTAAAATCAAAATTAAAGTTAGTATAAAATTCATGATGATACAACTAGGCAGACATCCAAAAATATTAACCATTACCTTTATGGCTGCTAACTGAAAAGTAACTAAGTATACAAGATAAGTGATACTGTTTTTAATAAGCACTCTGATAACTTATAAATAGTGATTTATGTTGACATACGCAGTCGTTGTGAATGAAGCTGGGTATTTAAATTTAGTGCTATTAAAAGAAAAATGAAAATCACTTCCTGGTTGAGTGAACTGTAACTTCTTGGTTTAGTCCAGTCAGTAGTTATGTCTGTCTTCTTCTCTGACACAGACAGTTTTATCTCTGACCTGGAATACCAGCCATCAGGTTCAACAGAGAAATGGACTCAACATTCAGCACTCATGTCCAACTCCTTTGTGGAAAATCTAGAGGGTGAGTCTGCTTACTGAAATGCTTCAATGTTTGAAATTGGAGCACAAAGGAAAGGGGAAAGTGTTTTAATAGTCTTAAGAGCTGCAAGTGATAACTGCTGTGTAATACTGAAGTATTGCTATAATTGGACACCTGTGTATTCTGAAATAGTTGGAAATTCAGCAGTTGTGAGCCAGGTGTACACTCATTCAGTAAAAACCTCCACTCAAAGCATATGTGGCTGCCACAGAACTTCCTGAGTGCTGTAGGTTCTAGTAAAACAACAGAAGAGGAGACGAAAATCCTAAGCCAAATATGGGTAAGATTGAAAAGTGGCCAAATGAGTTACCTGAGAAATCTGGAATGTTTCTCTTTTTTAAAAAGATGAAGCAGTGTCAATTTAAATAGACGAAATACAGAGGTATGCACCACCAATCTAAGTATTAGGAATACAGATTCATAACTAGATTTCAAGTTGAATGTGCACTGTAATTGGGAAAGAACATCTGGATTTATTATTTCAGCTTCTTTATTTCTCATATAAACAAGATCATTACACACTAGGACTCCTCTAAATACTAATGTTAGAAGTTAATGCATGGTATATTGGTCTTGTTTGTGTTTATACTAAAGTGTTTTTCACTTTATTACAAACATGCCTAAAATGCCAAAGAACTATACTGTCCCTTTTTTTTCCCAATATATATACATATATATTATAAACACATATAACACGTTTTACTTTCCCCATAGATTTTAGACAGTAATACCTGTTAAGTGTACAGTAGATTTGGAATTAGCAATAGTAAAGTAATCAGTCTCTCAATAAAACTATCACACTATTAGTGTGTAGACTGATCTTAAGCTTGCCTATGAAACTAAAATAAATCACACTGGTCTTTCACAATCTTTCAAGAAACCTAGTTCTGCTTCCCTTACATATCAAAATGTTATTGGTAAGGTAAGCAGCTCCTATTCAGAATGGCAAAGCTAGGAAAAGGACTCACTGCACCAAGTTGACATTCCTATATCTTGAAACAGCAAATTAATTAGTAAATTACAAGCTATATCTTAGATTATTTCTGTGTTCTAGACTTATATCCTGTGCAACTCAGACTCGGGTAGGTTCAGAATAATGGTTGAAGAGCAAAAGTTCTTGAAAAAATGAAAATTCAGTTTAATAATAAAATAACCCCCAAATAACTGTCTCGTCAATTAAAAAGTAACACACAGGTTGGCAAACCTCAAATTTAGGCTTATGAAATGTACACCAAGAGGTCCCTTTTAAAAAGAACACACCAACAGAAATCCAGACCTAGAGTGAAACATGGTTACACACAAATGCTGGCATGTGAGAAATACAACTGAGAAACATGGCATTTTTAAAAAATGGTATTTTATGTATTTGGCGTAAGATAGTGTGATACTAATACAGGAGATCGTTTACGCAGGAAAGTACAATGGTTTTGTACCCTGCAGAATGCTGTGTCAGATGAGACAAGCTCACTGTATCCATTGCTAGTACAGAATTCCTGCAGAGCCAACTTTCAGGGTTAAATTAGGAAGAGTAGAGCTTCTAAATTACACTGCCAAAGGGGAGAGTGACTGTAACTGCGGTGTGCTCAGGAGATCAGAGCATCTGCAAAGGCAGGAAATAACTAATGGAATACTTGAGTCATGCTTTATAGCATGGGTAAGTGTGATGACTGCTGCCTGGAGTACTAAGTCATGAGGAGAACCCACAAGGGGAAATATCTCTTTATTTGGACCAAAGGAGCATACAGAAAGTGCTTGGAAAAAAAAAACAACTTTGTTTTGTTTTGCAGCAGTTTCAGCATTACAGGCTGTGACAAACTTGAAAAGGTAAACTATGGGAACACAATCAAACTTAGTAAGATATAATAGGTGGTCAAAAGGGTCAAGTAGTTGCAAGCAGTCTGCAAACTATTTATGAAGGTTCAGATTAAGTGTACAATTATTCTGCAGCAAGAGAGACTACTAGCTGCTTCCAAATGCAGAAAACAGAAAAGAACATGACAATTATTAGGTTAAATGTGAACCATGGCCAATAGATGACAAATCAGTTAAAAATTAATCAGTTAAAATTAGAAAAATTATCTTAGAAAGTTTTTTGTATTGATGTTAATAGTTGAAGAACTAGAGATTCTCATGCCTAAAGTCCTTTGAAAAGAGACATGTTGCACGACCTGTCTCAAGGTAAGATGTCAATAAAAAGGTTTCAGAACAACTAGTGAGAGTGACAGTTGTCTTCAAGTAGATGACATGCCGAACAACAGCTCTGAAAGAGTAAGCAACAGTTGAACTATCAACTATAATGTATAACCTCTTGCTCAAATCTGATTTTGAGCCGGGGTAAATGTGACACTGCAGCTGCTCAGCTATTCAGAGGGATGAAAACCAAAAACTGTCTAGAAACCTCTACAGGAAGACCTTGTGATTAAAGAAAATTAGGTAGCTAAAGAAAAAGTGGAAGTTAGGGTAAGGGAAAGAATAAAACCTGCACTAATCATACATACAATGACAGTCTCTCTGAGCTATTCTCATTTAAAGCTGTCTTGAATTACAATGAACAGTTCTATGAAAGTTTGCTCAGTAGTGTTAAATGTAGTCTTGAAAGGGTGAATAAATGCTAGGAATGTTTAGGAAGGCAGCAGAAGATAAACAAGTGCTACTTCTGTAGGTCTGTTATGGGCCAACATCTTTCCCCAGTGCCACAAAAGAGTAAGATTAATAACCTGTTGTTTTGGGGGGTGCTTTGCTTAAGGACAGCTATCATGACCAAAGGTTGGAAACAGAAGATCTGTTGAATGAGCTAGAACTCTGCAGCCAGAGAAATGGAGGAGGAGGATATGTTAAGTATAATAAAATGACTGGGTTGCACAGAAAAGGCAGTGGAAGATACTTCTAGGGAGAGGAAATAGGAAGTGTCCACCAAGTAATAGTGGGGAAAGATCAGCACATCTGAAAAGCCTTTCTACAGCTTTGGGCAGTTCAGCTTTGGAACCTACTGTCACAGAATGTTGCAGCTGACAGAATTTTGCACAGACCTTAAAGATCCCAGGGAGAAAAAGTGCAAAAGATACTCTCTCTGTCTCAGGAATTCCCTAGGACAAACACATTTTGGAGGCTGGTGGAACATCCCAGGGAAGCATCATTGTGTTTTGCCTGTGTCTCTGCTCTTGCCCATTACAGACCTAATGGTCTGTAATCTGAACTGGTTTGTTCATAGGTCTCCATGGAGGTTTTCAGCAGTAATTTTGACTTGGATAAACCTAAAATACTTAGTAACTGCCTATTAGAGAGCTTTGCTTGTCCTAGGTGCGGATTACAGATTGCCAGCTTCCTGCAAGGAAAAGGAGGTTACTTGAATTATTCCCTGAAAGGCCTTTATTTTCAGGATTTACTTGCATTTTCCTTTTTGCTCCAGTACGAAATATTTGTGCCTTAGTGATAGGGGGAATTAAGTACAGAGTTATTCAGAAGCATGCTGGCGTTTGGTTGGCATTTGATTAAAAAAGATAATGCCTTTACTTCTGATGTTGGAACTTCAGATACCTAAAAAACACCTGAAGAAAACTTGTTATTCTAAATTTTTTAAAATTTATCCAAAACAAAACATTCAGCAATTTGTAATTCAGAGCACCAGCTTTCATAAAGATGTCATTCATGCTTCATAACCCGAGAGTTTTGTTCTGTTCAAATCAGTGAATACAGATCACTTTCTGTAGGTGGGAATTTCTCCCGAGGGATTGGTCAGTACTGGAACAGCGGATAAGATCAGCTCCCATAGCTCTGCACAAATGGCTGAGCTGGTCAACCTAATTTTATTTTATCTTAAAACTCTGGATTGCAAATTGCTGAGTTTTAAGAGCTCTCCAGGAGCAGCCTGGCTGTCTTGCACAAACAGCTGGAGCAACAGCTTTGTCAGCTGTCCCAGTGCAAACCTTTGGTGACCGAGAGGCAAAGTCCTGGGCCTGAGAGACAAGGGCAGGGGTGGCCGCAGTGCTTCGGCTGCTTCCATGTGTGCAGGGTCTGCAAACAGAGCACAGTGGGAAACAGTGGGAAGAACCCAGTAAACCAGAACAAGTGGTTGCTCTTATTTTACAGCTGGACAGCAGATCCGAAAGTCAGACTCACTTCTACTCTGTTCTGCCAATGTTGATGTTACTGTGCTGCTTAATTGTTTTTGCAATGAGCCTCCAGCTGATGTTTAGTGCTCTCTCAGGGCAGCTTTTCAGTGCAGCACAGAGTGGGAAGAAAGGGAAAAAAAATATCACAAAACCCTTTGCAATACAACACTACAGTATCACTGGTATTGACAGAGCCAGTCCAACCTGTCTGCAGCAGATTTTCTCCCCACCGTGTTAACTTCTGCTTTGCACAATCTATTTTTAACTGTAAGTATAAATTTGCCAGGCAGCTTATTACATTCTAGATAAATACTAGGGGAGGAAAAGGTGAAACTATTGCAAATAAAGTAACAGCTGAAATTCTGAAATCTGGGATAACTGCCAGAGAGGTCAATTAAATAGACAGAGTTGTTAAAATGATTTCCATTTCATAGCCCAATTAAAAAAATTTTTAAAAGCTGTATTGCATTTTGATCTGAGCCATATCTGACAAACAAGTTTTCCAAGTACAGTTATCACTGTTGTAGTGGAGGAATATGCCACACATGTACACAGTGTGTATCACCCCCTCTCATGTGATGTGGTCCAGTCATTATTTCAGGATTAGTGACCTGGAGTGTAAGCGCGGGAAACATTGGATAATTCTTTTGCTGTTATCCACTCAGTTGACACTGATCATCCAAAATGATTTTAGGTTATCTGTAGGTACTAAATGACTACTAGATATTAGCTAACCTCTGCAATTAATTAGTATGTAAGAGATTTCTAGTTGCTCATGTTTGGACGGTAGAGGCTCAAGGTATGGGATCAGCAGTGAGAACACCTGGTACCACAGGTACCAAACAGGCAGTGAGTTAGAGGGGAGTGGGGGACTGAAAGAGTCAAGTGATTGACCGTCAGTGGAAGAAGGTGACAACGTCATGCTTTCAAATATTAATCTTTGGATTTCTGTTTTGATCTTTAATACAATTTTCTCTATCACAAATTAGTACAAAAAGGAAAATGCTGAATGATTTCACCTTCAGTCTTGTACGTTTCTGTGCAGGATTTTATCTCTTCTTACTGACTAGATGATTTACATTTTAAACTACTTTAATTTATACCATTCCCCCTCAGAAAGACAAGTTAATTACAATAATGCTGCTATTATAGGAATATTACATGTACCATGCAAGGTTAGAGACTGATGTGGGCTGCTGCCTTCTGCAAGTTCTGCTTTCTTTGAAGCATTTTTACCATCATCTGTACCTCATTTAGTCACTGTACAGTCTTCTGGAGTCTGCAGGCTCCCCCCATCCATTTGTTACTTGCAAAATTCCAAACAGCTGAGCTGGACACTCATGAAAAGTATAAAATAGGAAGGTGTGTTAGTCAGGAGGCCACGGTCTGTGAGAAAACATCTTGGCCAGACACAGCAATAAAAGCATTTTGGCCTTTTCCTGAGGCCTTCATGGTGCTCTGGCAGAACACTGAGTTAGATACTTATATTTTAAAAAGGCACACTTGACTACTCATTGGGTTCATAAATGAGCAATCCTAACAAAGCCACAGGATCAAGTAAGACTTCTGCACTGGAATTCTCTGCTGGGACGAAGACAAGATCCTGCATTTCCCTAAGAAGAGGTAGATGTTTCTAATGTAAACCCACGTAAACCAGATAAATCTGTATTCACCACATGCTAAAAGCATTGCCAGGAAAAGCACTGAGCTACAAAACAGCTTCTTAAAAAGCAAAATTATTATTTAGAACAAAACAACAAAACTAAGCTGTAGCTTTAACTTGATATAATGACTTATGCAGAAGTTTGGCAAATAAAACACCACGTGACCAGCTATTGTATTCAGTGTATTGTGTTTTAAGGAAAATGTAATGCCACATGGCTACGTGCTGTTCAGTTAAACACCTCTGCCTGTGGGAACTACAAAACATTGCAGCAGTATAGGCCAGGTTGTGCCGATGGTGCCAGTACAGATACATACCATCCCTCAAAATTTAAGGGAAGTAACTGCCTAAAAATCTCAAAATACTGAACTTCAAAAAGGTGCTTTTAATGTTTTTATTGTACTAGTCATCAAATTTCAGCAGCAGAGCTGTGATACTTGATCTACACAAACCCACTGCTCAGTAGCATTCAGTGGACAACGTCCTGCAGTTAGAGCGAGCTAATGAGTGCCCTGACAGAAGCTGATGGAGCATAGTTCTTATAAACAAACATCTAAATTTTGCTTAAAAATAAGAAGTCTTGGATTTTAGCAGATGTTTACTATGCATTGTGTTGGCCTAATAAAAATACTTGGAAAAGTGCCCTACCTGCAGTCACAATTTTCAGTGTCATAGTGCCAGTTAAGTTCATCGAATGAAAAGGGTTTTTTTTGAAGCCAAATAAATTTCGACTCTTGTAATGCTTGAGGGAATTGGCTTTTACATCGCTCTCTGAACTGGTTGAACTTTGGGGCTGCAATAACGTGTGTTTTCAACAAGCTGTCCTTGCATTCATGCGGGAGAAAACCATTGCCAGTGATCGACTCATAGATAACAAATCCCTCCTCCATGGTTACGGATAGGTCTGTGACATGAGGTGGTTTTAAAGCTTTCCTGAATAAATTAAAAGAATACGACAAAACCTTCTTTCAGAGTTGGATTTTATACAAGTTCCACAGAATTGAGTGTATTCACAATATTAGCACGTTTTTGTTCAGACCCACTTACGCTGCTGCTTCTGCCACAGGCAGTGCTCTGGCTGGGGAGCCCTGTAAACAGCAAGAGCAATTTACACTACATGCACATTGATTTTGTTATGCTTCTACCAGACAGCAATGGGTAGTTGGATGCTAAATCCTGCTATGGAAGACTAAGGAAACATCAGGAGGGGTGGTGAAGTGTATCAACTCTGTTCTGTACAGTTACCCAGAGGAGAACGAAATAGCAAAACTCTGGGTTCCAAATCTGTTAAATTTTCAATAGATGCAGCTTACTAGCAGAACGAAACATTCTTTTAAATTACTAAGAATAGTCCTTACTCAACAAAAAGATCCCATTAAAAGCCTGTTTATAGAAGGTCCAAGCAAACTCATGCCAGTAATAAAGCAAAAGCCTCTATAATTCAGCATATCCAATGTGTTGCCGAGTAAGAGATACTGGAACTTCCTGCCACTCAGTCCTGGAAAACAGCAGGATTGACTGTCTTGACCAATTAAATAATAATTCAGATTTTGGTTATAATCTAATATGTATCTAAAATTTATCATTACTATTTAATGTGATATTTTTCATCTCAACTTAGAACATTATTCAGATTTCTTGGGTAAAATTACCAATTTCCCTATCCAGTAAAATAATTATTTTTGTCATCTTCCAATTTCAAGTCTCCTGCAATCAGTTATGTAGGGTTTAGAGTAAGACTCCAAAATTTTCATTTTAGTTTGCCACATTTACAGAGGTGTCCCTTACTTTTAAATCATACTAGTTGATTAAGCTTTGCTGAATTTGACATATACACACACACAGACACACAAACTGATTGACCTGCATATTAGTCCATCTTAATTCTTAATTCTAGAAACACTGACTGATAACAAAAGATTTAGTTACTGCAGTTTCAAAAATGCAAGTATTCAGAAAACTGGCCCATCAAACAGGTATAGAGCATTTAAAAAGAATATTCTGTTACCCCAAATCCAAGTTCTGAGGAAGTTCTGTAAGTAGCTTGAAGAGCCAGGAGCTGTTAATTTTTTGTTGTGCCTGTAACACGGGAGTTCTGTGGGGAAACCTGCACTGATCTGACCGTGCTGTGCCTTTCAGTACCTTCTTGTCATGAATTCTCATGTGTGTATTTTCTTCAAGGGTTTTAGGGATTTTCCAGCATGGATTATGGTAAATACATAGTAATAAGAGAAACCAGAACCGTTTTTTCCCCTCCTTGCTTGACTGTTTCTGAAACCAGGCTCCTCATTCATCTTCTGTCCCTTAACATCATCCAGGCTTAGCACTGAAATATTTCTTTTTAAAAGGGATATACTGATGACTTTGTCTTTTGGAAAGCATTAAAAGTGTCACTTTTTAATATTTCTTCTCTTTTTTTATAGTGAATGAGATCATAGGAAGAGACATGTCACAGATCTCAGTGTCACATGGAACCGCAGTGACCAGCCAGCCTGCGCGTACGTGTCCTGGATCTCTGGAGACGAGGATATCTGATGGAATCCAGTAACGGATAAGCTAACAACTAATCATTCATGAAAACTTCACAGCTTCTCTGAATACTTCTTCATCCTCTTCCTCTTTAGACTTACTGTGCTTCCAACTCTGTGGCCTTTATGAACTGGAACAGTGGATCCTTGCAAAGCCCTTTTAGTGGGTTACATTTTTGATGTAGAGACAGAGCATTTTAATTATAGTTCCTCAGATGCTGTAAAGAGACTTCTTAAAATGGACACACAGACTCTACACCAGATATTTTAACTGTTTTAAAGTTACAAACGAGCTTTGCTTTTTGCATTTAAATAGAATACTTTTATATTGTAAGTGCTTCAGATGTGTGGAGATGTTAGTTTGCTCTTATAATATTCACAGTACTGAATGTGGAAAAAGATTTCATGCACATCCTCAGTGTGCTGCTTTCCCTTAGAGATAGTAGAGTTTGTAACTGATGATTTGTAACACCTTTTGGTCATTTTGGAAAGCCTTTAAAACTTCTATTGTTAATTTTCTTTTTTTAATAAGATCTTCCAGTGGCAAATCATACCTGTCATCTGAAGCCAATGCCATGGAAGCCATTGTGTATATGAATACTGTAGTGTTTTCTTTCTTAGATTCATAGGAAGCAAAGCCAAATGTAGATCTGCACTTGTTTATAAACTGAAAATGTTACTTGATAGGCTGCAAAAAGACCATTCCATCATGAAAGTGTTGGGATAGAAATTACATTCCAAAATTTAACTTTTATAACTTTGTGGATAATCTTCCTGATCTTTATTAGCACAGGCTCCTTCTTGAAATAGCTTTTTTCTTAGAAAGTTACATTTGTAATCAAATTTGAGCAGTAGGGTTTTAGATTAAAGAACAGCAACATCAAAGCCATGTTATATACAGGAGAAAATTTGATATTTGCTGAGGATCTAAGTGTTCCCTGCAGGATATGGTTTTGAAATCACTGGTTCAGTGGCATTCAAGTTTTTGATGCAATAAATCGTTTGATCACATCTGTATGTTTTATATGCTGTATGCCTGACCATGCCACTTGGAAGTCCTAAGGACATGACAGTTACAGTTCCTTGGAGTGTTTATATAGGTCAGTTTGCTAAAAAGGAATTTACTGTGAATTAGTGGTTAGGTAGTGTAATGTGTCCATGTTGAATTGTAAAGGTGTGAAGCAGAAGCTACCAAAGACATACTCAAGATTCACCACAGCAGCAGAGAACTCTGCTGTGCTCCGAGGATGCACCTCCCTCACCCACATGATCTGATAACCTGGGAACAGTCTGTTCATGCAGTTACTTAAAGAGCTCAGGCCTTTACAATTAGACACTGTGGAGAGGATCCCAAACTGCCCGTGTCACACACATTTCCCTGCCCTAGATGACCCTCTTTCACAGAGCTCCCCTCCATGGAACATACAGGGTACAACAGTCATGGCAAAGTGAGGTTGGAAGTACAGGGAACCTCAGAACATCCGAGGTGTTGGGTTTAGTTCCTCACTGGGGTGAGCCGTGACGCTCTAACAAAAAATAAGAGTGAATTAACTCAAAGAATTAGAAAATTAGAAAGTATATCTGCATTGGATCCAGTTCAGACAACTGTGGACATTTTAGCAGTTGAACACATGGGGAGCACGTGCTTCTTTCTGTGGGCTTAGAGTGACAGTGCAGTGGTGTGACAGTGGAAAGCAGTGCTGTGTTACAGTCCCTGGAGGAGTAAACACAGGCTGTACTGGTGCTGCATTTTAGCACACAGTCATGGGGAAGACTTTCCACTGAGCCTTTTGCAGGCAAGACATTACACCTGAATTGAAGTCAGTGCCCAAGCAATACCATTACAGTAGCTATAACCACATCTCTGTAATAGCCGAATCATGAACTTTTAAAAAAACCATATATTAAGAGGGTGAAATCATAACTTTATCATGTACTTCCTTGTAAGAGTGCAGCCTGAGGCTACTGTCTTGATGTTTCATAATTATTTCAAACTACTTAATGCAAGGCCCTATGTACCTGCTGGGAATCTTAAGCATCCTTTTTGTGAATGTACTGTTCAGTGGTGCAAATCTTGAAATTTGCAGAAAACAAATGGCAGGGCTAGAATGTGAAAAGTATGATATTGTAATTGTCCTTAGCAATGGTGCTTTACTGTATCCTCTACTCATTTACGTTAAAGGTCCTAGAAAGGATGCTCAGAAATACATCTACTTCAGTTTTTAACACCTTAAAAACAAACCACACAACACTGTAAACTGTGTAATTGTCTTCAGAGTATGTGCTGGTGGTAAGGCATGTTCCAGTTTTCATTCATGTACTGGGTCTTTTGCATTAATCATTGTTTGTAGGAGAATTCTGACTTAAAAGCTTTTCATATTGTATGGGATTTATGCTCCTTTATCCTTCTGGTACAGACTCTCCTTGCAAGTTCTCCAAGTAGCTGGAATTCACACTGTACCTAAAATACAGGAGCCCAAACAATCCGGAGTTGCTATGCACTAAATTTTCTGATGCCTTTAAATACCTTGATGCCTGTAGACATAGAGACGCTGTCCTATTTAAAAATGAAATTTAAAAAAAATATAGCTTTGGATACTAAAGCAGTTTTGTATTTGCCTTGTAAAAGCTTCAGTACAAGGGTCTTAATTTTATTTTAGCTTGTGTGATACTGTAGGTAAAGACTGTTAATCTTGTATAATTTTAGTGATACAAAAAAGCACACGATCTCTATTGGACTATGCAAATTTAATTAAACAACAGAACCCGACAACTGTTGATATTTTGTTGGCATCCACTTCCTTGCCCTTTAAGTCCTTTCTTCTCCCTGAGTACTTTTCCAAAAAATTTACATAATTTGGATTATCCTGAAGGAAAGCCTTAATAATGAGGTACCTTTTCTATAAGCAGGGTCAAAGATCAATGTTTTAAAAAAAAAAATTAAGGGGTAGCATATTAATCCAGGGGGGAGGAGGGCAAGTTCTGAAATTACCGTAAACTAGCACTCCGAATTTCTATAGTAAAACTTACCTGTTATCAGGGGAACTGCCACCCTTTTTAAACCAAAGAAAGAAAATAACATAATAGTTTTGTTCTGATACAAAGCTTTGAAACTCTATTTTTGATACTCATAATGGATGTCATTCCTTGAGGTTCGGAAATCGTTCAAATTGAAGTTTTATATTTAAAAATGTGGGACAATAAAGATTAAGTTCTAGATGTTTACAGAGCCTTGTATTGTAATTTCATGTACATTTTGTATTTTAAACATTTTTGTAAGTTATGATTGCAGTGCTACTTGCAGAAATAAAGGGAAAAACTTGCATTTAGGCTCTTAAATCGTAGTGTTCAAATAAATAAAAATAATGGAAATGCATTGTCATTTATTTAAAATGGAGACCCAGATGCAGAGTGGGAAGAAACTCCCTGTTTGTATGCAGTGTGAACAGCTGTGCTCGGCTGTGACACAACATGAGGGACATTTGATATCCCCCTGGAAGAGTGGTGGTGTTTTTGAACAGCCTGGTAAGAGTCTGGGGCTCAGCTTCAGTCAGAGCCAGCAACAGTGAACCCTGACATACTAAGAAGTGATTGGCAGTGTTGCCAGAGCATCAGTTTGCACCACACTAGTGCTTTCCTATTTGCAAGTACCCTTTCAATTAGACAATCACAGGATTATTTTGGGAAATTATTCCGGGAGTCATTATTCAGGGAGCACATCATAAACAGTAATTTCCATTCCTGAAAGGATATTATCATATGCAAGATGCAGTTAAACTGTTTCTGAAATAAATGTGAAATTCCTACAAAGTAAATTGTTTGCCTGTTCTTGGCTGATGAAGAAGTACTGAGGGAAGTGCCTTTGGAAGAAGTACAGTAAAGTCAGGCCTTAAAACCTGTATTAGTGCTCCTGGAAAGGTTTTATCTCCCTTGCAGTTTTGTTACAGGGCCTTTTGCTTCCAGTGGAATCCCTGGGCATGGTGCTGTGTGTGAGCGCTCCAAACTCACCAGGGAAGCCAAAGCTCTGGTTCCCAATTCCCACCTGCGCAGGGGAGCATGGCCGGCAGGATCAGCCTCTGCTGTGAGTGCCTGTCCTGGCCCATCACCCTCCCCGGTGCTTTTTCACTATAAATACAACAGAAAGGGGTGGCTGAAGTGCCAGTAAGTGAAGGCACAGTAATTATAGCTGAGGTTTAGTAAAAATAGCTCCAGCAGTTTAAAAGCTGCTCACATGTTTTCTAGGGTGATTACCCAGTATATAATTAGCACACACCGACACCACTGGCTGACTGGGTATGCTCGACTGTCAATTCAAGTCATCTTTCAGATGCAAATAGGCTGAGAGCTGATGGGATGGGGAGGTGAGAGGATCTGCAGTCACGCCAGGGCCTTGAAGCTGGGCACTGACACCCACAGCTGCTGTGTTGAGAGAGGAGACTATTCCAGGCAGTGTGAAAGCATCACTTTTACCTTGCAAAACACTGGTTTGGTATCTCAGGTAAGTGGAGGGAAGAAAATACCTTGTTATAGTCAGTTACTTTTAAGAGCAACCAGCAGTTTGTTCATTTAGGACCCAAACCCAAAGGAAATGCTGGCAGAAATCAAGGCCTTTTAATTCTCGTATTGTAGCCAGTATTTCTTTGCAATATTCCACAACATCACTTGAGCTGTTTTAATTCCTTCTGCTTGTTTCTGTACTTCAAATCACTGTTCCTGCCTAACTCAAAATACCACTGTATGCTCTGAATCCAGCACTTACTCCACTGGAGCAAACTGGGTGAGGATTGATCTGTTTTCCAAATGGTGTCCCCCCCCCACCTTTTATTTTCCCTTAGATTCAATTAATTTACAAGAATAATAATCAGGAACTAGCCACTGCTGTGGTGAGTAAAGTATTAGGGTATGTGAAAAGCCATGGAAAAGAAAAAGGATTTCCTGTATATTTTAAATTCTTGCATAGTTTTGCATACAGACTTCTCTAGTAATGGAAGTTAGCACTGAACTTTATTCTGCCTGGTGAAAAAAAAATGTTTATCAATCATTCTTCACCCAGAAAAAGCACTGCCATTTGCTGAGATTCTCTAAGAAAGGAATTATTTTTAAATAACCTACTGTTACCTTTGTCAACATTCGCTATGTGCAAAAAAAAAAAAGGAAAAAAAATAACCAGACTAAGATACAGAAGCAATAAAAATAGGATATTTACTTTGCAAACGCTTGTATGTACCACGAATCGTGTTTTGGAAGAGATTGATCCACTAGAAAAGCCAGGCTATACAAGTTCTCCAGCTGTTTCTGCAAATTTAGAGTAAAGTTTTTGGTGTCTTTCTATTATTAGAAACTGAAAAAAAATATGTGTCTCTTCCTTACTGTCATTGTTGTGACACCTGCTGGTAAGAACTGGAAGAACAAATAATTGACAGTAAGTATTTGAACCCCACATGCTGTTTGTCGGGTATTTACTTTTTGGGGTTTTTTCCCAGCAATCTTAATAATCAGACTCTCCCCTTTTGTTTCTGGTGCCAATGCAGTTCCATCCTCCCATCCACTCCTACTCTCTCCTCACCTCACCTCTAGTATATGAGAAAAGCTACTGTTCTTGTCTGTAACTTCTGATCAAAGAAAAGTGATGCACTTAAAGAGGACTCAGTCATGAAAACACTGCCTGGGAATGCAGTGTCAGGTAATCAGTGGTATCATGTGAAATAAGTTGGAGGGAAATGGGAACAACTACTCCTACAAGGTCTTGTGGCAATGGAATGATACATGACTGATGACTTAGGAAAGGTCCTTGTAATAAAAAGCAGAGAAGACAAAGGAGCAGCCTGCTGAAAATCCTGACAGTTCTAAAGGCAAATGTTTTGAGAAAATGGGCAATTTTAAAAAACAACGGACACTTCTACACATTAACAACTGCAGGATCTGGGATCAAAGACACAAGTTCCTGAGCCAAACCTACCACAGGTTCAGCAAGCAGCTGGCACAGCACTGGCTGGCACCTCAACATCAGCTTTCAAGATTTACTCTGGTATTGAGCATTTTTTTAGGACAAGGCATGATGGGCAGGGTTGCCTTCCTAAATTTACTACAGCTTGGTACAAAAGGTGCAGGGGATTCTCTCTGCCAAGGTGGCAACACCACTGCAAACACACAGAATAGCTGAGCATTCTTTTACATGCATCATAAATTTCTGCTCACTGCAATAAAAGGATCTGTTTGTAAATATCCCATGAACTCCCTGGTGTATCCCCAGCCAAGTTGTTCTTACAATGTGTTGGAAAAGGACAAGACAAACTTTTAGAAGTCAGTGTGTCACTGTTTTCAAGTAGGAAATTCTGTAAGTATGACGCAAGAACAGATTTTTCCAGTGTTCTGTCATTTGAACAAGTGCCTCCAGAGCTGCTGCACAGCCCATCCAAAGCACTGGTTTTCTATGATTTAATGAATTAAGGTTTAGTTTTGAGGTCTGCCATTGTAAGAATTGCATCATAATAAAGGTGCAATCATTTATGGGTCAGAAACAGTTCCAGTTTACAGCAGATTTCCAGTTCAACTGCCACCAGTTCAACAACACCCCGTGTGCTTTCTAGACACTGTCTCCATGAGTAAAGGTCACCCCTGCCTGTCACTGACAACAGTTCTTGTCCAGGTCTGTGCTGTGTGATCAGTTCCTGCTGTAGCTGTTTCTGCCTCCAGCTGCACTGATCAGCACACACTCTTTTGCCAATACATGCATTTGTGCAATTCCATGTTCCCACCACTTCTTCCCTTACCAGGAATAAAAATTCAGTTATAAAATCTTCAACAGAAAGCAAATATGAGAGGTCAAGGATAACTTTATTCAAGTAACAGCAAATACCACCCTGTGACATTTGCCTGGCTGTAGCCACAGTAGCTGGAGGAGGAGTACAAGCCATCAAGCCAATAGGACAAATAAGGCAATACTGAAACTGAATTAAGTGCTACTATGGGATTATTTTTTTTCTAAGGATATGAAAAAAGAAGCTATGCCAAGAATGTCATCATTGCCATCTGACCTCACCACTGACAGAAGTTATAATGGGAAAGTTGCACAAACAATGAAGGATACAAGCAATGCAGCACTGGCCAAGTGCTGGGCTGAATGACATCGTGGTTTGGAGAGGCACAGCCATACGTTTTGGGGCTGTCAGCAGAGTTTTGCTGAGAGACTCAAATGCTGGTTGCCTGAGCCTAAACCCTTTGGAACTAACCCAGCTGCTAAAATGACACTGGAGAGCAATAAGGTTTCCTTAGCTTGAAAGAGGAACACAAAACGTAGAAAAGCAGGACAAAGGAGCAGGGGGAGTATTTTGATTACTGAGCAGGTCTGTCTCCCACTGTGGTCTTCCACTGCTGCGAAGGCTGAATCTCAACTACTTCAAAGCAGGAAGCAGGAAAATCTATCACCAAGTTCTTTTTAGACACTTTTTAGACAGCAGTTAAGCTACAAAACACACCCTTTAGGTAAGCAATAGTTAAACATATCACTGGCTAAGCAGGGCACGTTCCAGTGTTAATTGATCAGCTTTGCTGTGCCATTTGTGCTCACCCTCCCACATCCCCCCTACAGGGGCTGTGCCTTCATGGCTTTGTATCTTTGAACATACATTACACTGTGCTCAAGATTTTTTTCCAACAGTACATGAACTCTTAGCAGGTCAAACAGCATTTGGACCGGCTGAGTAAAATGGAATTCTGTCACTTATGACCAAAAAAAATCTTGTTTGGTTTGGATGGACACAACCTAAATAAGTACAATACTGAGTGACATTAAATATTATATTTAAACAGTGTCTAAGTTTTTCATAATCAAAGTAGAAAAAAATTAAAAAACAGTTAAATTCTGTCTTTCCATTCATCTTGTAAGATGGTTTTTAAGCTACCTGGTACTTCTTTCATCCTAAATACGCTCATGTAACTAATGCATCACTGAAGTCCACTTTGCAAACAGTAGACATGTGCTGTGGATGGGCCCAGCAAACAGAACCAGAACTGCCTCTACGCAACACAAAAAATGCTCCGGGTGAAGTTAACAAAAAAAGAAATCACAGTATTGAGATTCACGGAGCTTATTTTTTCAGCTGTTCTGAAGATGTTCCTCAAGCTCTCAAATTTCTTGAAAACAACCAAGCACCTTCAAACCTTCATTCAGTATTACTGGCACTCTACAAGGCACACAGATACCANCTTTGGAAGCCAAATTGCACCTCCAGGTTGGTGGCAGGATTGTTACAACAGTTAATCAGTGAATAGATCCTGCTGTTGTAATTCCCCCCTACGAAAAGTCAGGGGGAAGAAAAGAGCTGACAAAGGGCAGTTCTCGGGAATCTTTTCCTGGCAAATGAGGTGCAAGTGCTCAGAAAACACAGACCCAAACCCATGTTATCCTCTGTGAGCTTCCCAAAGGCACAAGACATTGGGCATAAAGTAAGAAGTTAATGGCAGACCAGCTTTAGCTTTCTCTTTGCAGCTGAGAGGGAGGTTTACGATCAGATGCAGTTTGAATTATTTCTCCTCGTTGGTGTATTTTGAGTCACTTTATTCTCAGTAGGACTCCCACAAAACAAACATAAAAAGCAGGAATAGGAGATGCAATCTCACTTGCAGAAAGGTCACTGGGGAAAACAGCTCTGGCCCTCCTGCACTGAGCCAAACAGAGCTAATCAGGAGGTTCACAGCCTTTACAGTGCCCCTCTGTACCAAGACCCAGGGAAGTCCATGCTGCTTCTATTTCTAGTTAATGACTGGACTACCTTGTACGGTTTTCTGACCATAAACCACGGCAGAAAACGTCGCCTCTCCCAGAAGAGGCTAAAGGGATGACAGGTCATTGAGATACAGTGAACCCAGCCAAAAGCAAAGCCCGAGTTACTGGCAGTACAGGGGTTACAGCATGACAGGGCTGAGGACAAGGCAGAAGAGCTCAGGGGAGACTTGCCTATAGAAGGAGAAAATGCTCAGGAAGCCTATAAAGGGGAAAAGGCTGGAAATCAGCTACCCCCGAGTGGTGCAGGGCGGTGTCTGGTCTCTCCTGAGAGCTACATGGAACCGCAGCACGGCTGCTTTCAGTGCAGACTGAGACAGAAAACTGCTCTGCAGAAAGGGGCAGCGCCTATCGAAGGGAGAGGAGAGAATCTGACACCCCAATGAGGCGAAAAACTAAGCAGTTTAACAAAAGAATCGATGCTTAATTTGTGGAAACACTTGTACACATATGGAAGGGAAACTGCCTTTGCTCTAACTAAGAGGGCGGCCCAAACCTCTCCTACTCAAGAAAAGAACAGGATCTGGAAAAAAGGGGGGAGCAGGAGAGATTAAACTGGTATAAATCCTCTAGAAGATTTGAAAGGGAATAATGGCTGTAAAAGATCAAGATACCCCATCAAAAAGGTGGACGACAAAGGCTAAACCCTGAGTAGTGTTATCAGAAGGGGAAAGCAAAGCTGTTTACCGTGCAAAGAGAGCTTTCTCACATACTAGACTAAACATGGGGCTACTTGTTTATTTATTTCTAATCCTCTGTCTTTTTTAAAAAACAACAAACAAAACAACAAAACCCAACAACAATAAACCAGCTTGCTCTGAGCATTATGATTAAACTTAGATTCACAATGTAAATCACACTTAAGTTGCGCTAGTTAAAGTAATCTAGGTGACAGCAAGACACTCCTTATCCTACCATACAGTGAATCTGTAAACTGAGATTTCAGGACACTTTAGAAAGCAGCCCAGCTACCCAGCACTTCATCCACTCAGCTGAGTACTGACAGAGTGGGTTCCCAATTCAAAAGGCACTGCTCAGGGGAGAATTGAGGCACAGGTGCCAGAGAGGCACAAAAAATTCCTGGGAGCTGCTGGCCATGCAGGAGGCTCCTGCTGGGCATTCAGTTATTGGGTACACACTGAAACCCCAAGGCTCACAGGGGACAGAACATCACAGCACTGAATAAACCTTGGTGAAATACCAGAGATGTCCTAATACTTGAGTATCATTGTATCACAGACCATTTGTCTTATAATTTTGTTTTAAGCTACTTTTCATCATGAGATACTTCAAATAAATGCAAAAAATTATGTTAGTCACCAAGAAGACAACCTCCACTCAGGTGGAATGCAGCAAGTGTTTCATATGAATCAGAAAAAGTGAAGAATTTAAGAAATGTCATAGCTAGCTGAAATACAGGTGAGTTTCGAGTAGCACCACATAATTATCTGAGTTTGCACAGGCCACTAAGGTAAATGTTTTCTTAAGCAATCATCATCTGAATTACATCAAGTTATTTTCCACTATGTCCCACAGAGATAACATAAAATCTCTGTTAAGTACTGCGATCTCCAGTTCCCAGAACTCAGTATGTTTTGGTTGACATCTCAGGTCACATATACAAAGTGTTTTAGAGTCTTATCGGTTACAAAGTGCACCTTTTAGTCCCAGTCTCTGCAAATATACCACATATTGATCATGAGCTGCTCCATCACTGATCTTTCCCGTAACTCGAACTTTCAAACATTCACAGCTTTATTAGTGATTTCCCTCCCCAGTCCCAGAAAAATTCACCATCTAAAGTCAGTCCCAAACCTGAGGAAATTTAAGGTGCACTGCTTCTTTCTCCCTCCATGCCACTTAGTGAATCCCTTCCAGATTCCACTTGGGAGGAGAAGGCAAGGACCAGCCCCCAGTTAGGAGCCCTAAGTCAGAAGCCAGGATCAGGTGGGTTCAGGTGCTGCCCCAGCTCTCACTGCACTCACGGAGGGGCAGATGTGTGGGGAGGGGGCAGGACTGTGATGTCCAAGGGCTTGGATTGTCTGCAACTTACACCTGCAGTGGCAGCAAAGCCTCCTGCCAGCTCTCAGTTAGAGAGCCTTCCCTCACTCCATCCTGTTGCTATTATTTCATAGTCACAGCCCTCCTTTTCAGCTCCAAAATTCTGCTGTTGTGAAAAAGATACTCAGGTTCACCTAATGCCTTATTTATGCCACATGACTGAATTCACTTAAATAACAGATGGTGGTTGATGAACCCTAGAAATTTTTTAACACATGCTTCTCTTCTCAGTTTGCGTAATTTAAAAGTAATCAATAATTTATGTACAAACAATTGATGTCCCTCTTTTTTCCTATGACAGTACAGAAGCATCCAAACCACATCAAACAATTGCTTCCAACACCAGCCATGTGAACAACTGCCCAGAAAGTCTTCAGTCTCCCCCTGCCACAAAAGGTACTCCCTGAAAGACAGTATTAAACAGCTGGTGGTTTCCACAAAGCGAAGGCACAACTAAAGCAAATACAACTAGCTGTGCATTTAAGAAAGGCAATGCTAAATCTTACAGAACAGATTCCTGGTATCCTAAAATTTTCCACACTGCATGTCTCAAAATATTAAGTAAGGAAAACACCCAAACCAAAACAATGCTCTATAGCCCTGTTTTCTAAAAAGTAGTGTGGAATTTTGCATGGAAACATCTCCTCTGTAAGAAAGAAGGCACCTGGCAAAAGAGGCTGGAGTCAGAGGCACAGCCAGGTAGGACTGGTGATTCAGCGAGAGCTTTCAGGAAAAAGAGCCATTCTGAAAGGAAAACACGTGCCCTTCACACAACAAAAGGGGGGGATCCTGTTACAGTAGGGTTAAGAGGACATCTTTGTTGTTTCCTCAGTGTTGGGAATATTTAAATTATTTTCTCTTTTTTGTCTGCATAATTAAGGCTGGCCTTGGTTGGCCTTCCAGCAACTGCAGCAGCCACGCCAGCGGCTTCACGCAGCTGGAGCCGTGTTTACAAGGGCTGCGGAGCCGAGCTCTTCTCAGAACGCGGTGGGTGGGCCGGTGGCAGGAGCGGCGGCGGGAGCGGAGCCCGCCCGGCAGAGCCCTCCTGCCCGCCCCGGCACGGCGCTCCCGCCCAGCTCCCGCTTCAAAGCCAAACCGCCCCCTCAGTTTGTCAGGCACCCCCTGATACCTCCTATCACTGCCTTCCCATCAGCCTTCCCTCCCAGAAATGTCCATTAAATTACTCTTCCAGCAGCGCAGAAAGGATTATTTATAAAGCTCCACATTAGCAGTCTTTTAGGGAACGCTGCAGTAAGATAAATGCAAAGACATTTTTTGAAGGGGAGGAATGTTTTCCCATCATGAAGCATTATCAAGAGAACATCATCTTCAATACTTTAGTACATTTGAGACAAAACGCTATATGTGTGGTTTGCTTACTGGTCTGAAATGAACTGCATTTACTGTGTTCACAGAAAATCACTTTAAAAAGAAAAAGTTCTTTCTTTGTGCCTCGAAATGAAAGTCTGAACAATTTTATTTTTTTTTTGCGGGGGAGGGGGTGTGAGATTAAAAATATCCTAAGTTGCTGATCTAATTCACTGTTGAGATACTATGTAGAAAACAGAGATAATTTTAGACAAAATATTAACATCATGCTTCAAATGTACTCAAATGTAGCCCAAACCAGATGAGCTCATTCCACAAACGAAATTTAGACTTGGGGCACATCAGAGCAAACCTGGGCAGTGCTGGCTGTTGCTTTGGGCGCCTTGCTGGCCCAGCCTGCTTGTGCTGGGTTTATTCTGAAGAGAGAATGAATTACAAACACCAGACCTGTGCAGGACCCTTAGATCTGAAACACAGATCCGTGCCACAAAGGTGTTCTGGAAGCACAGCCTGAGCAGCTGCTCATGAGCATCAAAAGGCAGCACAAAAGCCTTCCTTTCACAGTCATTACCTCACCCTTGCTGTAAATTGCCATTTTCATGTTTAAAAAAATCAAACCAAACCTACCACACTTTACTCCTTTTGGCACTATGAAGTCACCACAGTGACAGGGAGTATTTTGGATTATTTTCCATAGTACTGATAGTTATTTGCAGATCTCACCATTGGTGAAGAAGTGAGGTTGAGTTTCAGATCTTAGATTTCATTTGCCACTCAGGAAAACATCTTGTTGTAAATCTATCAAATTTAGAGTGAATGAAGGGCACCAAGCATGGAATTTTATTATATAATTCCTAAAGCACGGGAGCAGAGCCCATTCAAGAGAGAAGGTAACTGGTATTCTCTCCAACATAACATCTTCCAGTGAAGGGGACTGTCATACTAGTTACCATCTGCACAGCACAACCTACGCGTGGATCTGCAAAGCACTGCGTGTTAGAAAGGTACTGAAAAAAGAGTTTCTCAGGTCTCAGTGTTCCACTGTAGATTTGGGGGACTGACGATGGAGTGTTTTTAATAAGAAAATTCAAAAAACACCCTATGGTTTATGTGGGTAAAAAATAAAAATGAATTTTAAACCACAGAATCTTATTTTTCCTGGGTACACTGAACAATAGAGAAAACCACTCAAGTGGGGGTGGGGAAGGCAGTGGTTTTGAGCATTCAGGGAAAAATGCAAGTCCTCTTACACAAAGAGTTTGCAGAGTTCAGTTTTCAGTGGCATAGTCTGTTAAACAGTGACCATTTTTTCCCTGTATACTTCACAAATTTTATATCTAGAGTTAATATGAAAATGAATATTTCTGAAATCAATAACAATACATAGGAATGAGAAGAATTTCTGAAAAGACATGCTGTGCTTGCTTAATAGAATTCAAAATTTACGCTAATTCATTAAGAACTTTTCAGAAGAATTTCTCACTCCAGTGCCAGAGTTACGAATTCAAGGGTTCCAAGAGCTAAGGGTGTCTGCTTTGTTACCAGCTCCATAATTACTCCACAAAGTTATGTGCTTTTTACAGTGACAACAACACAAACATTGTATGTTCCCCCCTGGCCTAATAAGCCTTGTTTTAAGGGAATGAAAACTGAGGTGCTGGCATAAGAAAAACTGTTCCTTGGCTCTTTCTCCTAATTTCAAATCCAATTTCCTATTCTATGTCTAGAGGCTAAGCCTTCATTTATGCTCAATGACAGACATACAGTGAATAAACAGCAATTGTATCCAGCAACCCCTGCTCTCCCCCACTTTGGTTTATCCTAATTGTCTCCAAAAGTTCTAGGGTGTATAACCTATAACCAGCTGTGAGTGCAGCCCAGGGGACCATGGACAGGAGCAGAGCTGGTAACCACATCCCTGTCTGCCCAGCTTCGTGGTGGGACTGCACCCGGGGCTGAGCAACGTGCTTTGACTGATTCTCCTCCTCACATTCACTGTTCCGTTTCTGGCTTGCCCAGAATTATCCCAAGGATGGTCCATCAGCAGAACTGCCCTTCGCCTGCAGCTCATCCCACCCTGCCCGCAGCACTGGCTGACACCGCGGGCTGCCTCCTCAGCACATCTGCAACCTGCTTTTCCTGTTCCACACAGGTCAGAAGATCACACCACCTTCTCAGTCCTTACAAGAGTCATTGGCTAGTCCTTACAAACCCTCTGAAAGCTGCAATATCCAAACCTGGGCTTGCTGTGCTGCTGGAATACCCTCAGTTGTGGGTTAATGCACTACAGTAGGACTGTGCTGCTTCCCCAGAGTAGCTGTACCTAAAAAAGAACAGCCGGATAATCTCCTGCTGCCAGTGAACAGAACAGAAGCATAATAATAAAGGATCCCGAAATGTTGCCCTCCCTGCTTTCACAATTTCCCCTATTGTTAGCACACTCTCCGAGATGCACCATCAGTGTCCAGGCCCACGGCATTACAATTTACTTTCTTTCCCAAATCATCTCCAAAACTGTCCCCACAATCTGAAAATTCAGAATCCTTTATTTTCTGTGGTCTGACTTCTTACAAGGTAACACTGACTTGCTGTTATCGGTCACCAGTGTATTTTAGCAGAGTGAAAAGATTCATTTTAGGGACAAGCGGAAGTCACATTTCATTGGAAATATGGAAGGTGCCATCCTTCTAAGCCTTCTCCTCCTCATAAGCAAGAGAAATGGTCTATTGCTCACATAAGCACTAGCAGGTATAATTCAAACTCTAACTCCTTGTTTAGGATATATCTACTTAGAGCTTGCAGATGATCATCTAACCTGCTCCCCAGATCCCATCAGGAATAAAATGGACCTGACTTCTGGTAAGTAGTTTTAGAAGGATTTAAGAGGTTAAATACCACACACAAAATACATAACATTGTAAACAATCTTACAGTTTCTGTTCCCAAGCATAGATTACTTCATTGTCAGTAAAAAAATAAGCAAAAATTATTGTATTTCTAAGTTTTTGCATTGTTTTTTAAAAAAATAGTCCTGATCTTTTCAAGGCCATTTAAAATGAATGCCATTATTACAATTAATATTCAGTGTAGCTTGTGTGGATTTTCACAGTAAGGATTGCACAAGGACAGCATTGCATCAAACAAAAGAAAGACACACCTAATCCAGTGGGAACGAGCCCCACATTTTCAGAGCATGTTTAAATAAGAGTTTGCTGCACTAAGTCAGAGCAACAATTGTTGCACTCCAGATAAAGCTCAGGCTGTCCTTTCCTCACTGCCCGACTCCTGCCCTGCCTAGAGGTGAGGGAGCAGCTCCTCCTTGCCCACCTGCCCAGCTCCACTGCCCGTACAACCCTCCCTCAGCAGCCCCGTGTGTGCCACCCCTGAGGAGGGCAGTCCCCAGAGACCCCCAGCACTGAATGAGCTCAGAAAGCAGCAGGGAAATATCTGACTCTTCCTGACAAACCCACCAGCTTTCAAAGCAGCAAAGAAAGCCAAATTCTATTGCTCCTCCATTGCACACAGCAGAGGTTTTTCCAACAAAACCACTACAGCTTTTTGGAGCTTCTGGCACAAAATTCCTGTAAGTCTCCCCCTTCCCAAAATACCATCATACATTTCACTCCTCCTCTCCTCAGTTATTCTAATATTTCCTTCCAGCTCAGTCCTGTTCTTGTGGATAGTGGGTAAGAAGAAATACGTTTCCTCCATTTTGCTCCTGCATACTTTTTAATAACA
This sequence comes from Grallaria varia, assembly GCA_013396735.1. NCBI lineage: Eukaryota > Metazoa > Chordata > Aves > Passeriformes > Formicariidae > Grallaria > Grallaria varia. The sequence goes on along the minus strand of VWZG01003347.1, from coordinate 1,191,706 downwards.
TTATTTTAAAAACACCCAAAGTAAAGATTCTGAAGATTTTTGCACACAAATATGTATTTTAAAAGCTACATTGGCATGAAATTCAAACATCCTACTTTGTTTTAAAAGGGAATATACACACACAAGTGACCCATGGCAGTAGCACTTCAACTTTTCCCCTACCCCAAGCAAGAAGAAGATTAAGTGCTGATAACCGGGGACGATGAAAAACAAATAGCTACAACAAAAAAAAAACTTTCACAAGTTACAAGGCTGTAACAGCCAAGCCAGAAGGCAGGCACCAGTACAGGAGATTGGTATAAACCAGAGCAATTGCACCTTCATCAGGTCTACTGTAGAAGTTGCTTCCTCAAATGAAAGGCAACACAACATGTTTTTGTTGATATTTTCATTTATTGCTAAACAAGGAAAGAATGTCCTACAAGGTCTGGGAGCTGTAAATGGCCCTGTTCAATGTTCCCAGGCTTCAAAGCAACAGAAATTTACACACACAACTCAGTGCTTGAAGGTTAAGGGTTGTGGGAGAGAGTGTTTGTTTCATTTTTAATTAATCGTTTGTTTGTTTAAATTTTTAAACAATTTTTATTATTTTAATAAAAAATAGTTCCACTATTTTGATATCCAACTCCCCACACCCCCCTCCCCCCCAACCACTGCTTATTTCACAGAATTCTCTCTTGAACAAATCAGAAAGTCCCAAATTGTGGCAAGTGCTAGAGCAGCTCAAGATCTAATACTACACATTCAAAATTCCTTGCCATTTTCATATTTCTTTTTATACTATGTACACACTGTAGTCTGAGGGATTGCCACGCACAGGATCCTCTACAAGGAGTATTCCCAAAGACTGTCAGTTTATGGACCAGAGGAAATGACCTGAGAGATGGGGAAAGGCTGGCAGTGAAAACAAGCCTGTATCATCAGTTTGTTCTTTCTTTACAGGGGGACTTTAACACATACAGGATGAATCAGAACATCAGACGGAGGGACAGAGTGTCAGATCTGGTTCTGCTGCTGAGCTCCAGCCCCCTCTGAGCACACACAGAGGGCAGGGACTGGTGTCCCGGGATCTCTGGCGATCCTGCCGGCACATCCAGCTGCTGTGCATCCGGAGGAGGCTGGAAACAGCATTAAAACCAACAAGAACAGCAAACTTGTGCTCTGCCCACAGCAGTTTGCAGCCCCCGGCAGTGAGGAGCTGACCAAAGTCACCACCTCTCCGGGAGAAACGCTGCCAACAGCGAGGCCGTTTTAGCACCCAGGGGACAGGAGCCGGCCAAGAGTGAGGACATCAACCAGCACAGCACAACCACCACCCTCAGCTCCACCAGCTGCGAGCAGAGAGCACCCACAGACAGATGCTTGTCCAACTCACGCTGCAATCCTGATTTTTTTACCAGATTTAATTGGTTGTGAACCTCTAACATTATGCTACCAGTATATGTTTTTCTTTCTTAAAGCCAGAAGACTAAAGTAATTTTGTTTCATTTTTTGTCCCTCAGTTTCTTACGTTCTTACACAGCCTGTTCACATCCAGGTGACGCTTAAATCCACCCCTTTGTCCAATAATTTCTGCTGGATTACTATTAGATATTTTATCGATTTCTTTTTGTAGAGCAGCTTTGAAAAGTTTTTTTCCCCTAACTAAACAGAGGCAGATACAACTGTGATTTTCACAATTTGAAATCAATTTGTGCATTTCAAAGCAACCGTATCAAACATCAATGAACACATAGATAACATTTAAAACAGAAAAACAAGAACAAAATTTAATAAATAAATAAATAAACCACAGCAGACTTAAGCCAACAGTTTCATGGGCAGCGTAACGACCTCCGATTTTAAGACTGACAGGCATCGCAGAATTCCCTGGCATTTGTGTGCAGAAGCTTCTCCTGCAGGTGGTACCGGGGAACTCCCGGCCCCAGGGCAGTTTTGTCCAAGCCCGATGGAAAGGGGACATCTACCGGCAGCAAAGGTTACTGTGGGCAGGAACGGCCGAACCAAATTTTAACCAAATTACAGCCACTGATGCTCCTGACAAACCTAAAAAGTCCCACTCCTGCCATTAAATAACGACTGCTAAAACATAAAAACCCACAGCAAACGATATTCTTTCAAAGATACAGCTAACATTAAATAGACCAAATTGTATCAGTACTTCAGTAACATTTACAGGAAAAAAAAAAAAATCAGGTCCTTGGTTTAGTTTGAATTTTCTTTTTAAAAATCTGTATAACAAGTAGATCTAGAAAGGCAAAATTTTAAATTGACTATAGGCAAACCTTGGCACATATCAGGAATTTTCTGCCTTAGAACATTTCAAGTTATCTTTAGATGCAATCAGCCTTCAGCCTTTAGAAGATACTGCAAGTGGTACTCTCAAAATTCATTATGACAGATTTTGTCAAATACAACTCTATACAAAGGAGAACACAAGGGCTTAAACTGCCAGCCTTGCCAATCATTTTAATGGAATAAAACAAATATTATTTCAAAAATAAAGGTTCAGAAAAGCTTTTTTTCTCTTAAAAAATGAGGAATTGAATTCCGCTAATAAGTTTGTTGAAAATATCTTAGTTTAGATAACCAAGCAAAACTCATAAGACTGTCTAGAGCGAGTCTCTGCAGATGCAGAAATTCCAAGAGGAAACACCTGAACCCGAAGCACGGCTACAACCCCTGAAATAGAGAACGGCCCTTTCTGAGGCCTCGGTCTCAGCTCAAACAAAAGCAGTAAGAATAAGCAAATCTTCCCTCTAGGCTGGGCAGGAACACCCCACAGGATGGGCAACAGAGACATCATTTCTAGGTAAAATTATCAGTACCGAGAGAACAAGGGCAGACATGAGCACAGGAATAACGTCCAAAGCAGCGCTCTCAGAAGTATGAAACTAGGAGAATAAATACAAACAACGCTAATTCTGCTCCTCAGTTACACAAGATGGCACCACAAATGCAGGTAAGGCATTTCACTGATTGCGAGCACAGAAGAACCGTCTTTTCGAGAATAAAGTTTCACGGCTGAGTGTGAGGACCCTTCGTTTAACAACCGCAAAAGTCAAGTCACAGCTCTTTACCAAATTTCACTTCTTTGGTGAAAGAGTTAAGCCAAATGCTTTCTGTATTTTTCTTATTCCGTTAAACCACATACGTGTAAAGAGAGCAATCCCTCCCACAGTCTAAAACTTCAATCCCAAGGAGCAAACACATTCCTCAAAGAACACAAAAGACTTCGGCCTTACCCCGCGTTCCCCAGGGGCGGGAGCCGCCGTCCCACACGTGCGATGCAAGTGTTTATCTTCCGCCTCTGAGGAGAACTCTCTTGCATTTGAAGCCAGCTCATCAGCTACGAAGCAAAATTACAGGTCACCAGCCCCAAGCACTCCCTGCGGCTCCTGCTGCTCACAGAAGCGCCGCTGAGGTGTAAAGGTAAGCACGGCTTAGCCCGCAGCAGCCACCTGAGGGCTCGGGCCCAACCCCGCGGGCAGGCGGCGCAGCCCCGGGCAGGGCAGGGCAGGGGAGGGGGGGCGGCACACACCAACTGCGGGCACCTGCGGATGGCCGGGACAGCGGGGCCCACCCAGGTGCCAGCGCTGGGACACAGCGCAGGGAACGGGCAGACCCCCCGGGCCGCTGCCCCGGCCCCCACCTGGGGGCTCTGGTCTACCCACAGCGCTGTCCCTGCCCCTGCAGTCATTTTGCACAGTAACTGCTAGGAATTGCTCCCTGCTGCCGAGCGCCACCGGGTATGTTTTGTACACACGCAAACACACAGCCTGAAACATTCAAGTTCACGTTTTATAACTAGTTCCCACCATCTTCTCACGTTAACCAGGGTGTGAAGCAGCCTCTCCCTGAGACAGGGAGATACAGGTTTGGCAGAGGGCAGGGCCTGTTTGCAATTGCCATTCACGTTACCCTGGCACTGCATTCAAAAGCAGAATTGTGATCATCGTTAACTAACCCAGAAAGCTGTTAGAAGAGTAAGGGGAACGTGTACATCTAAATCATGGCTGATGGGGCTTGAGCTGTTCCACTGCAGCCCTGACTCAGCTCGTCAAGGAAAAAGAAAAACACAAATTCCACAGTTTGTTTAATCAAAAAATGTTTCAGTGGATTGCAAAGCCATAACCAAGGCACGACCAGCTGGACCATGGCAGTTGTAACAGTGTAATAAATGGACTACGTAACTACCAAATTTTTTTAAAGGGAGAACCATTCTCTTCCTGGGCACAATGGGAACCTTAATTACAACTGTGCAATCCTTTCTACTATTCAATTACTTTAAAAGTAGAGTTTTTGGTAAACTTCACCAAGACTCAGCTTGGAAACAGATTAATGCAAGCAGTTCCACTTTAAAATTACGAAAAAGCTTTTCCTCCAGTCCCACTCGATTGTGCTGAAACTTCCTTTGGGAGGTTTTAATGATGAAATGGTATCTGGCATGAAGATACTTCTGACTGTAGAGAAAGAAACCTTATTATATCTTGATATGATTCCATCCCCCTTGTCCATTTTCACTATAAAAAGCTGACTGGCTCCATTATGACTTAAATGTAGCATTTTGGGTTGCACAGAAAAGCGAGTGACCCATTAGGTCAATTAAATCCAAACATGAACACAATTTCAAGTTCAATACTTCGTTTCCTCTGGCAACAGAACGAGAACAGTAAGCATGTAAACAGTTACATCACATCGCCTAAAAAGTGTTCCACAAGAAGAGAAACAAGCATCATGCATATTCCTAGCTTACCAGAACATGAAAAAAGGGGAAAAAAACCCCCCCAAAACAAAACACAAACCCCAGAAAAATCACACCAGTCACAGAGTACAAATGCTTATCTAAATCTAGAAGAGAAAAATGTATAAGAGGTTATTGATCATAGAATGGTGCTCTATGCTTTGGTTTAATGTATTTTCACAAATTACTTTCAAAAGCCAATGTACATCATAAGCATCTCTTTTATTTGTTGTAATATAAAGAAGCATACATCATTCAGTTCTTTAAAGTACAACTCAAATTGTACACGAACAAAGGATCACTCCAGACATCCATGAACATGTCAACAACAGAATTCATTACATTTTGCTCTGCTGGTATTGCACTTGGAATGGTTTTGAAGTAAGGCACAGTAAAAACAAAGTAATTTAGTGCTTCTACAGCAGATGTCTTTTTTTAAACACATGCTACATGACGTAAAAGTACTTCTAGCATATGTATATACACACAGGGGGAAAAAAAAAAAGCATGCACTAGAGAATTGAGATTCCAACATATCTTGTTGTTTCATAATATACAAATAAAGTAGTTCAAAGATGTAAACAAATTGCATGCACATAAACTAGAGCAAAATCTTTAATACAGTATCGGAAAGCTATTATGCTTAAATAAAAAAATATAACTTATTAGTACTCAGGTTTATGTGCCATTTTTGTCCTGTAGAGATTAAAAATTTGGGGCTGGGAGCAGGGAGTTATGGGCAAGCAGGGAGGATTTTTCTGATTTTGATGATGGTTTTATTTTTTGCTTTACATGTTGGCAGCAGTACACTGGTAAGAAAGACAAATATGGCTTTTGCAAAACAGTATCTAATGAAAACATGAAAAAACAATTGCATTTGGGGTCTAGCATCCTGATATTTTCCATTCAAGAACAAAACAAAACAAAAATCAATATGATCTACGCTTTGAACTGGGTAAGCCATGTATTCCAAAAAACCTTTCTAAAGACATTTAAACTCTACAAAAACAAGACACTTTGTCAAGTGTAAACTCTTGAAAACTAAACACAGAAGAATCTGAATGACTCAAGCTTAGCTTTCCACTTCAAATGCTACGAAGTTTCTCCCATGGCTGCCATAGCTGAAGTGCTATTAGACTGTCTTCAGAATTAACTAGATGCCAGGAGTGAGTTTGCTTATTTTTACACAAGTACATTAGAAATTAAGTAAATTAACTGCATCATTTTTGGTTTTGCTATATCTTTGGCATCACAGGATACGCTGTTTTTCAATTTAAGTACAGGAACATGCACCACTCTGCATTCCAACTTGCTATGCTGAAAAGGCACATTTGTTGCTGCCTGAGTGGCAAGGGAAGACTTCTTATTTGGAAAAGGCACGATGTTGGGTGCGACATTCTTTCCTCATTGCCCAAAGAGTGTTTAGTTAGACCAGGTACAATTCTACATAGCGGCTTCCCAGGAGCTGTCCGTTTTTCTCAGCCACTGCTTTCTTAGCTAGATCCAGGCTTGGAAAAGTCACCAAAGCCTCACCACTGGGCTGGCCACTAAAGTTGTAAAGCATGAGGATGGAATCTGCTTGGAGCTGCAAGGTACAAGAAGAGAAAAAAAACTAGTAAGAGCAGAGACCACACCTGGAAAGGCAGTTTGTAATGCTGTGCATCTGGTTCACTCCACACCTGTGGTAAAAATACTCTGAATGTCAGAAGGAGAAGGAGGAGAAGGGACCAAAGATTGAGATAATTCAGCTTCTATGTTGGCAAACAGCAGCAGCTCTTACTCTGCTGGTGTGCTGAATAGAATGATGTAGACATAATTCCATGATAATTTTTGCCAGAGAAGCAATTGAGATTAAAGGTTGATAAGAAAATTAAGACTTGGATGTTAATAAAAAAGTAAATGGAGCAATAAAGTCCAGGCATTCAATGAGTAATTCTTGTACTACGTGGACTACTGGCCAAGTGACAAAGGAGATATATATATAAGGCATGTCAATACTTATATGCAAAGTTTAAAAAACAAACCAAAATCACACACACAAAAAATAAAAGCTGTGTTGGGAGGATGAGCTCAACTCAACACAGACGCATTATACAGTGCAAGAACGGTTTTTCTGAAAAATGAAGTAAAATTTGGTGCAGTCCATGTGAAATAAGTACTTATTGTAATTTTAACAAGGCTAAGAAAAATCAGGGTAGCAGATGACATTATTTAGTCATTGGAGTTGATTTACTTTGGAGGGCATTTGCCCTGGCAACGTCTTATCCAAATTGCTGAGTTCAAAGCAGACATCTGTCTGCTGTGTTGTACTCCATCCATTTCCCATAACATGCAGGAAGTACTTCCAAGCTAAGTTTGGAACCTCTGTTTGTTGGATAGAAGTGAATTTCAGTGAAGTTTCAAAACCAAAGGCTGAAGGATCAAGAGCTCAGCATATGATGTTAATTTTTTGGAGAAAACAGTGTCAGACAAAGCCATGCTGGAAAACAAACCAGTTTTAGGAGTATTAACCCAACTCAAGTTAAGTTCATATGTCCTCTTGAGTTTATAAAAGGTTAAAATATTTAAGGGTTTCGCTTTTGTAGAATGTGTGTGCCTGGTACACTGTAAGAAAGTTCTCAGTTATTACCAAGAGCAGTTTTTGATCAGCTTTACATTCAAACGTGAAAATAAAGCAAGTAACATCAGAGCTTCCCTCACTCAAACACCGAGCAGGCAGTACAAATATTCTTAAGATATAAGCAACCAAAAGCATGCATGAGAGTTAGTACAGACTCTGCATTATTTCTTCTCGGATAACTGAAGTTAGTCAAGAAATAGCATGCAGAAAGAAATTAAAAGACAAATAAAAAACCTCATGTCTAAAGCCCACTTCAAGTTTGGTGTATTTCAAAATAACACTGTGCTCAAAGAGAAAGCTGAACACAGTTTGGGTTGAACCACAAATCTGAGCTAAAAGATGCTCCACTCTAAACCAGCTATTTTGCTGTTAATCTGTATGGGATCGAGTAATTTACCATCAGTCCAGAAGAGAAATTTAATATTGCAATTCAGTCAGCTAAAAACACACACAGAGCACAGTTAGACCTCTGAGCACAGAGGAGAGCTTTAAAAACCTAGTTTATTGGTGCAATACCAGTGTAAGGATCTTGAAATTCATATTATAAGAGTTGCATAGGAGGCTAGCAGAGAAGTTTGCGCATTCTGCAGGCAACATAATTAAAAGAGTTTAAACCCCTTCAGTTTCATTTTAAGACACATCAGTTTTAAGCTGTTTTTCATAGATTGATAGAAACAGATTTTCTTTATGTACGTATGTATTTTAAAATTAGATTCAGTTTCATAGCAATCTTTTTTCAGAATTTTCTTTTATTGTTCTGAAAGGAGTGGTGTATGTGTAATACTACTTTAAGCCACTTAGAAATCAGGATGAGCAACTCCATGAATTAGTCAAATACTTCCCATGTCATGCATAGTAGAAACCTACTGCTGGTTTTCCAGTTAATCACCAGACCATGCAGCCTCCAGTTTATCTGCTTTCCAGAAGATCCGTGAGAATCCAGCTAATTTGAAAATGACTGAGTTGCTGATGGTTATGTGAAAGTACCTTTGTCCATGAAGGTGATTGTCTCAAGGCCCAGTATTTGGTTGTCATATTTGTACTGGAAGTTTGTTGGGTTTTTTTCTCAAGGAGAAAAAATATACTGCTCAATCAGTAGCATTTTGAATGGAGTGCAATAGTACTGGGACATGATGTGCTAGGCCACAACAAAATTTTAAAAGAATTATGTGTTAGTGCCAAAAATGCAGGGAAGGTTACTGTTAGCAAATGTAGTTAATTGCATCAGAAAGTCACTATACCCAAAAAAAACTCTCCTAAAAAAATAATATAATAGTTCACATTGTATTAGGGAGATCAAGAAACAGAGATATTGATCTCTGGACAGTTATATGACACAGAAAAGTCGAAGCCAGAGGTCTGGGGATTTTGTGCCTACACCTTTTTGTGCGCTTTATAGCAATTGCAAGAAAAAAAATTAACAACTTTTACCATTCTACTAAAAGTAAAATATTAGACTGAAAGCTTTACATGAGAAACAAGCACTAATAAACCTTTCTGGAAGTTTAACACACCACCTGAGCAGAACCAGGCAATCACACTACCTCCACCACTGCTGCCCCAGCTACAGATCACAACGGACCCATTTCCTCAGGTTAGCTGATTTTTTAAAGCAGAAAGATTAATGCAAGAATCCCAATGCAAGCTAGTAAGGGGGAAAAGCCACAAGGAAAACATCTCTACCACCAAGCCCTTCTTTCCCTTCCCATTCAGCACTGGAGACCCAGGTCTGCCAGTCATATCTTACCTTCTTCAGAAGTTACAAAGAGTTACAAACAGACCCACTCTTTCGGTGCTTGTAACACACTCCTGGCTTGATCGCTCAGCTGAATAAGGCCATTGTAGTCATCGGGCGCATACTACAGTACAATGTGACACGTGACAATCAGCAAGAGAAGCAACAGTCCTGGTACAGCAAGCCACACAGATGATCATTTTCAACCACAATTAAGAGCATCAGCTATAACAACTGGCAGGAGACAGTGAATTTGACAGACGCTATTTTTATGCAGGATTAAAAATATATAGATATCAACTGTATTACTGGTTGTAGGAGTAGTTATGAAGTAAATGCTTGTGGTGAGTATTGTAAGCTTTGTATTTGAATTATTATCGAGGAAGGGAAATAGCTCAGACCATGAAGTGCTCCTTTTTTTCCTTCTCCTCATGAGATGGCAGCATCAGGTAACCAAACTCTTAAGTTTGTATGAGCATCATCATGTGCCCCAGTAAAGGCTCTCACTGGGGCAGATGGGATCTCCCAGCCTGCACACTGAAGAGGGGGATTAGAGAAGTGTGTGGTTCTCATTCAGATCTTCTAGGCACTCATGGAAATAAACTGCAGGTTCTCTAGGGTAGAGTGATAAACATTTTAGCTGCATGTAATACTGGCACTACACAGACTACACCAATGCAATTAAAGAAAATCAGTGTCCTGGCATGAATGTACTTAAAAGACAAAATTTATAGTAGTATAGTGTATTTCTACATGGGACAAAGAAATAAACTATACAGTGTAACTGCGTTGTGATAAGATTTATGGAAGCAGTACACTAAAATAAAAAGTGACTGTACCATACAGTCACACCAACAAATTAAAAAACCTCACATGTGAATCAGATCTAAGAATTATTTGAGGTCCTGAATCTGAACAGTAATCACACATACTATTGGCCTGATACAAATATGAAATGTATAGTAAGAAAATACACCTTGGTGAATATGAAACACTGTTTTTATCTCAGTCTTTCCAAAGTATATATCCTGGAAATGGACTGAGTATTCTTGCACGTGCTGCAAAGACTACTGGAGTGGCTCCTATAATCCAGGAGACAAAGTGTGTAGCATAACCCAAGTTAGAGAATATCCTTTTGGTGGCAAGAAGAGTTTCCTGCCCCACAAAATGGCTTTTCTGCACTAGTAGTTTAAATGACTGCCAAATATACACGATGTGGATGTACTGTGCTGCCTTCCTTTGATATTTCTACAGTACAAGAAGTCTCCTGCCAGCTTAAGGAGAAAAAAGTATTATATTTGGGCATACAGGACATGTTGTATCCATCCAAAGGGAAGTTGAAAAGAAAAAAACCCAACCATCACAGTGCACACCTTCCACAGAGAACAATAACCAAGAGCCCAGAGAACATAAAAGAAAAGAACTTCCCAGAATTTTTACTACTGAATTCTAGCCACCTTCACATCTAGACCCACGCCATGAAGTAAAAGACAAATATAAGAAGTATTTTCTAGATAGTCTCTGCCAGGGCAACCAGACCGTGCAAATATTAGATTATCAGTTCCCAGACCTGCCCTTGAAACAAATCCACAAAATGCAAGTTTACTCTTTGGAAGAAATGTCTCAAGATAGTACATACTTTAGATTATCAGTAGATGTACAGTAGGCAAAGATCTACAGTCTCTTGTGAGGGACAGTATTTCAAAGGTTACACTTGAAATGCAACATACAATGTGGAAAATATGAAAGCGGGAAAACTATCCTACACAGTCAGGGTTGTCAGAGCTTAGGCTCAGACCTAAAGAAGGAAAAAAAGAAAGAAGAAAAATAAAATCACCAAAAGACCTAGAAATAGAAGTAGCTTCTAATTACAAGAAGGATAGGTAAGGGTAAGACTGCAGTCAATTAAAACAGAAGCTCTGGAACAGTAAATTCTTCAAATGATATGCAAACTACCCTAACTTGCCTGAATACATGACTGTAAATATTACTGATTGTCTGCAATTCAGACCCATAACAACAACACAAAAACATCCAACCACATGGGACAAAGCCAAGAGTAAACTGGTTAATAAAAAGGTAGTATACTACACTTCCTCCTTGTACATTTTTTTTCTTCAGGCTGTTTTATTTCTTTCTTTTACAGTGATGGAAATATGGGACTGTTCTCATCCTCTCACAGACTGTGCACAGATTTAACCAGGTCACTACCCAGTAAGTCATTGATTTCCATTTCATTTTTGCAGTTCCTACAGCAAACATTCAAAGCTCAGTCTAAAAACAGCACATACAAAGCAATCTCTACGGGGAAAAAAACCCCACTGCTAAAACAAAAAAATAAAAACTGCAAAGTATATTTAGACACATGTCAACTGGGAACAAATGGGAGCAAATAAAAGGAAAATATCATAGGTAAAATGGCCACTTCCTTGATTGCAGCTACAATTCCAGCCTAAGCTAATAAGATAATAAGCAGCTAAACTGATAAAGTTTATCACAGATCAGTTCCCAAAGGGAACTCTCAGATTACATAAAAAAGCCTAGATAGACTAAGTCTGGAACACAGAATCAGATCTGATGACTAGGTAACTGCAACCTCTAGCAGGAGAACCAGGAGGAATACCCTGCGCTGGCTTTGCCCCTGCAGTACATCAATCGTACTGTGAGAGTGCTGATGTTCACCAGCAACCACCGCAGTGCTCTGTGCAAGAGGCACCACCTGAATGGTTTGTGTACCAGAGACTGAAGAGGTAAAGCCAGTTCCCAAAAGTACAGCCTCAAGATGGTGCTGCTTTAGTCTCTGGCTTTAAGCGTGGGAGGCAACAAACAGAAACTGGAACCACTCATTTACCAGTCCCGGTCTCACAGATGGTTTCCACATACAGGCAACATTTCCAGGTGGAGGATAAACTTAGGAATAATGCAAAACAAACAGCATGCTCTATTCTGAGAGCATAGGGGTGAGCATGTAACAGGGTCTATACTGCCAAGTGACTTCAAATACAAGTCAGTGGGAACTCCTCTACCACATCCCCTTTCCCTTCCCTAGTCAGAAGGTGCTATGTCTAGGATTGGCAGAGATGATGGGGTGTCCCTCTCAGACTACAGCGAGTCAGATTTCAAAAAGAACCCATAGGAAACAGAGAATACTTCTTTGTTTAAGCAGGCATTTCAGAGAAAAAAACCCTAATCCCTAAAAAGTCAGTAACAATGAAGCCCGCTGTCCTGATACAAGAGAGAAATGTTGTTAATGCCCTTGCAATTTAGCCATGCATCCACTTACTTCCCTCCACTCCCTTATTACTACTTTAAGGACAAGTCACCCTCCTCCCCTCCACTGACAAGCCTTGAATTCTGTGTCTCTGAAGACTTGGAGGATTAATATACTGCAAAAGCTCTGTTTAGCTGCAGACAAAAGGCACCTAAGCCCAGTACAGGTTTAAAGAGCAGTATTTATTGTAAGCTTCTCTTACATAAAAACATGTACACCAAAGTCCCTGCATTTCCATTCTAGTCTTTTTTCAGCAGCTTCAGCAGGCTTTAAATAAAGTTGAGATTGTGACCATGGCCCCTAAATCTCAGTCATTTTCTAGTTTTTTTGGCTTTTTTACTACCATACTTACAACTTACCTAAATAACAAGTCTGCTTTCTAAGAACTAATCCACAGGGCCTTTTTCAGGCAGGCATGAGCTCACATTCATGCCAACCTCCAAGAAACTGGGCAAGTACTCCTAAATGCACGCTGAATCCAAGCCAAGACAACAGCTGGGAACTCTCTTTTGGTCAGCTAAGACCAGGGCCACAGTTAAACTGCATCTGCTTATACATTAACCTGACAGTTCTTGTCATGATACTAATTCTGCCAGTATTTGCATTCTCAGAGAAAAACAAACAAAAGAGTTGGTATTTGGAGACTGGAAATATTTCTCATTGATTCATTTACTGGATAAATAGTAAAAACAACAGAGGATCTAGCCACTAAATAAATCAAAATAAAAATACTTCAGTGAAAAATTTTGTTTTGATATGCACCAACTTCACATCGATCCATGGCAACTTCCACCCCTGTTCCTCCCTTATTTGGGTTCTCTCACTGCTTCTACAACTGTACAGAGTGATGGCCCAAAGTAACACTGAGGGGTCTTGTTGCACCCAGTTACTATTTTTGCAGCACTTCTTTTAGCAGGTGTTTTAGCACTTGTCAAAGCAACTACTGTTACTCCATTTTCTTATGAATTGCATGGTGAGGTTTTTGTTCTTTTGGTTATTTGGGGTTTTTTTTTGCAATGTGGTTTTGGTTGGTTTGGGTTTTGTTGTTTTCTTAGGTATCCTTTAGCTATGTGTCCAGTACAAAAGTGGACTCAAATGAATGGCCCTACTGCATTACAGTACAACTGAAAAGCAGTTTAACATGAATTACTGAATCAGAGAGTACTGATATTAGCTCTGTTGAAGATTACAGTACAATACAATGTTATATAGAAAGGTAATGGAGAAAATTACCATCGCCAAGATTTACTACGAAAAGTTTTTACAAGTTTCTCAATTGTTTAATCCAAGTTACAATAAATACATGCAAGCTAGAAGGAATTTTCAACAATAAAAACAAGAAGGCAGAACTACAAGAAGAAATCAAGTTGCTGAAATGCTAAACAAGAGGCTAATACTGATAAAATTAAATCAAAATTAAAATGCTGATCTGCAGATTTTTACATTATTTGTTATTAGAAGCATGTACTGATGTTGAGACCAGCTTGTTGAAAGCCATGACAGGCAAAGTATATCACTTAAGAGGCAGGTCTGGTATGAAAGGTGCTTTCACTTAGGTAGCAACATGTGCATACATGCAATCTACAGAGCCCATGAAGACTGAAGGAAAAAACCAAAAGAGAATGAAGCAAGAACTAAAACTGAAACCCTGTCCCTTTCAGACAAGGACAAACAAGAACAAAAATCACCCTTCAATCTCAGCATCTCCGATCTGGTTCCCAGAATACCAACACTGAAGCCCATTGAATACCAACATCAATTAGTTATACAGAGATTAAAACCATGCCCAAACCACTGATGATTATTAGGGGCTCACTTTATGAACGAGCAGAAGCATCGTGTAACAAATCCTTGGGCAGCAGCAGAAAATGAAAAAAATGTGAGGAAAGGGAAGGAAAAGAGAAAAAAAAAAAAAAGATTAGTCATAGCTCCAGAGACATAATTTTGTCCCATCACAGTAAGTCACCACCTCTTTTTCCCCTAAAGGAATGAGCAAGTATAAAACTAGCATTACCACATGCAGGACTCCAAGAACAATTCGAAAGAATTCCTTGGCTCCTTTATAAGATTTTGAACCCGACCTCATTTGGACAACATCTTCTAAAGAACTCAAAGAGGTGACCAATTTAATAACAGTAACTGATGATTACAGGAGACTGCAGCAGCAGAATATAGTTTTCACCTTGTGGCAAAATTTCTATTCATCTAACCATTTAACTGTGCAATACAAACATCATGAACTGCTCTCCAGACGCAGAAAGAAGGAAAAGGGCAAACTGGGCACCAGACACAAAGTCCAGATTCACTAAACTGAAGACTTAGTGGGAAATAGAGCTACTGAAGATTGTCACTGACCAGTTCCATGCACAGACAGGTTCAGGCCACATTTTTCAAAGGTGCACTTAAGCTTCTAAATAAACGGGGAAGCCTATTTTCTAAACTGAAATTTAAGGTTTAATATACCCACCATCTATCCACCAAAAACCCCAGAGAGTTGAAGAAAACTGAAAGGCAAAATATCAGTGGCTAAATAGCAAGATGAATGATTATTACTGTTTAACTCTAGAAATATCAGTTGAAGAAAAAACCCAAAATACAACAAAATTAGTTTCTTTTTAACATTTATCAAAATTCATCATATATTTTATGTGATCTTCAAATTTTTCCACTGAAAAAAACGAGTATGCCAAATTGCTTTCAAACATAAATGTAACATTTGAAAAAAAGACAACAGGTTGAGCACTGCATCTTCCAAATACTCAGAACTTGGAGCATACACATTCAAGGACCTGTTATTAGTCTACATTCACATATTTTGCAGACATCTGGCTCTACAAATTAAAACTCATTGCTCTTTAAGAATTTCTAGGTAAAAAAAAAAGAAAGAAACTAAAAAGAAAACATACCACACCTGAGCTTTTCATATTAACTGCTGCTATTGCATAAAAAGAATCCCTCTGCATCCTACACTTCAGCACTATCCCTGTTATCCAACTTATAGAATGTTGAAGGATAAGCATGTAAAAATAGTCACCTTTTCACACAAATCACTTGCAGTGGTTTGAGATCCACAAGGAGGATTTTATGTCAGGGCTGTTGGGCAGCACCCAAAGGGCAGAGCTGGCAGTTGTGCCAGTGCTGTTATAACCCACAGGAGATAAAGCCTGATCCAAATATACTATTTGCAATTATCTTTCCTTTTAATAAAGTTGTGATGACAAAACATGGATATGGATAGAATATCCTCTGAGATTAAAGGCAGAAGACATGGAAAGACCCATTCCATGAATTCATTAAAGTGCTGCTGAAAAAAAAAAACATTCCTACATGGTGCTATTTTTTTAACTTATCAAGAAGATAAGTTTCTATACGTTTGCTCACTGAGAGCAGTCAATCAGTCCATACTGACTGAAATTACCTACAGCATGTAGAATATTTGCTATCAGTACAAATAGCGTGGAGAATATAGTTTTCCCTTAATTTGCAATGTAATGCAACTTTAATGGAAAGTGTTCCTCCCTGGGACCAAAATAATCAGCACCTGAAAGAGGGTCTGACAGAGGCATCTTTCTCTTTTTGCAAGACACCCAGCTCACAGCCCTCAGTACTAGAAGTCTGCTCTCAGCAGACTGTAACACGTCTTGAAGGACAAACACCGACCCTATTAAGGGTCCCACCAGGAAGTGGCCAGGACTGAAAGCTTTTGCAGCCCCCACCTTCCTCTGGCAGCCCCTTTGCAGCCCCACTCACACTGGGGCTCTGAGTTTTCTTGCTCTTCAAACTCCAACCCTAAACCCAGACACTAAATCACTGCTTTTAATTAGGATATGTTTACTATATAAGAAATAATGCAAATAGTGTGTTACATTTCAGTCTGTCAGTTAAATATAAAACATGGAGCTTGCACACGTTTTTGGCAGTTTCCAAAAGCACTCCCTTGCTCAGTTTGATCTCCCCTGATCAATGCTCAGAGGTCAAAATACAATGTTAAACACAGGGACAGCATACTCACCTGGTACCCCTGGAAGAAACTGAGTATCTCCTTCATTCCTGTGTTATATGGCAGGCCCTGCATACGGACTAATGCTCCAGGCTGCGGCAGAATCGGAGTGTGGGTGGCAGTGGCAGCAGCAGCGACAGCTCCTGGAGGAGCCGCAAGGTACCCCACTGTGGTGGGAGATACTGGAGGACTGAAAGAGAGAGAGGGAGCAGAACTGTTATGAAAATCAATAACCGGTTCTAGTAGTTGGAACAGGCAAAGATGAAACTGAAAATGTAAGTTTGAAACTACACCCAAATACCACACAAAAACAAACAGTCCTGATGTGGATTGCTTTGGGGACTGATTTCATTTCTCTTCAGTATCTGATAATCTGTTTTTAGAGAAGGGATGGAAAGGAAAATAGCTAACATTTGTAGTTAAAGATATGAGGAGTGGCATTTGTTATTTCACGGGGGGAAGAGAAAGAAGTAGCTGTAAATGACTTGTTTTAAGATCATTAATAAAACCATAAAGGGGGGTGGGAAGGGAATGGGTGTGTCATAGTATGAAAAGCAGGCAAATGTCCAAATCTGGCTTTTCTGAGCCACAAAGCAGTCATTAATTAGCATCTCCATCTCTAGTCAGGGCCCACCTAGCAAATTAGCAGATACTCAAGACAGCAAGTGCCACAAGTCTAGGAACTATCAATAGACGAGGTATTTCCTCATGGGCCCAAGTACCAGACTTCAGTGACTCATGCTGATACCATCTATGGGAGGAGAAAAGGTGGAGACCTGCTTTGCTTTCACATGTAAAAGTGTTCTTTGGTCTCAGTGATATACAAAATCAAACCTAGTACACATGTATGATGAGCCTTTCAGTATGGAAACAGTACTGTAAGTAAAAGAACAAACTAAGAGATGAGTGTGTAGAGGCATTTACTGGCACAGCTTCTCTCCAGGCCAGGAAATAGAACTGCCTCGACAACATTGCCCCAGGGCCAAAAACCCTGGTTAAATACTAGACCAACATTTTCATTATATTCCTACAGAAGCTACAGAAGAGACAAACTTCATTGGAAGGCCACAGAGAATCAGTTGAAGTGGTTACTGCCTCTGCAGCTGAACATCAAGTTCCCAGGATAACCCACCCCAGAAACACAAATTTAAGAGCTATTCACTGGCGACCACACAGTTGCCTGCTCCACTGAGATGAAAGCTCAAGAGAAGCAGTTAAATCTCGGGGTTACCTGGGATAGTAAGCTGTGTAATTCATATAAAGCTGGGCAGCCTGAGCTGGGTAGTAGGTAACAGCTGGAGGAGCAGCTGCGGAGGCCTGGGGAGTCCTGGTGGTTGGCAAGAGGGCTTGTGGCTGGTACAGTGCTGCTGCCTCTGCTGGGATCACAGCTGCTGTCTGGAAAGCAGCATAGGCTGGTGGAGAGAGGCCTAAAACCAAACCAGGACACAGCAACAAAAAGCAATGAGAATGGAGGTGTTTCGGATGAATTATTCCTTTCCTACAGCAATGTGATTAAAATTGATTAAAACCATCTGGGCACAATCGATGAACACTTGAGCAAAGACTGGTCTCTACCCTCTCCCCTGGAGACCCTTGCTACATCACCATGAATGACAACTGGGGCATTTGGAATGAGTAATTCCTAAAAGTTCACAACTCCTAGAGCTGAGCAGCCTTGCCCATATGTAAACAGAAAGTAGGGAACTTGAGAGTTATTCAAAGAAAGCATAAAGCCATGTGCATAGAGAAAGCAGGCGTGCACACCAACACACCCTCATTTTTTCTAACAGAAGTTGTACTCTGTGGGACAAAAAGTACCATAACAGGAGCTACATGTGGCCATCCATAACTGCTGACCATGAGTCTTCAAGTATAAGCTTCCTGCAACTTCAAAAAATATTTTTAGGATAAGAGAATAACCCACTTGATCAGTCTGATGCATTTGGATGAACAAACATCTAATTTGTATAGGAATACTAAGCTTGGCTTGGTGTGCAGTTGAATTGTTTTTATATACTATATTTGGCAGTTTTTTACTATTTTGTAAATACACATCGGTATATGCTTTGTGACTTGGTAGTGAGACAACAGTACTGTAAAGTTTCACTATAGTTCCTCAGTAAAGTTCACTGTAATCTTAGAACAAAAAAATTAGAATCCATCCAACTTCACTACTCTGCGGTCTGTTAGTGTACCACCCCAGTGGGTGTTTTCCTTCAAAAATAAGCCCAAAGAGTACCTTCTCAATGCTCTAAGGCAAGACAGCAAGAGCACTCATTGGCAGCTGGAACATAGAACTTCTCCCCATTTTAAAAATCCCTCTAATTCCAAGTAGGTTTCACTACAGGCAAGTCTATTGCAGAGCTCAGAAGAACAGGACACCCATAAAGAGCAAAGTGTGCAACAATTTCACTGGCAAGGCCTTGCTGCCCTCTACTCACCACCGAAAACACAACAAAATTGCCTCTGATCAGTCCCGTTATTGCCCAAAGGGAACAATTCCAATCTCAGCATGTATACAGATGGGTGATTATTGATCATGGCAAAACCAGAGTCAAAAGGTGAAAGGCCACAAAGCTTCAGCACCTACCACATGTCAGCCTTTAGCAGCAGAGAGCGGAAGAATTGGAGACTTACATGGTAACTTACATGGCGGTGGGGACAAGCCACTACGATTTAAAGTGCCACCCATTAAAACAAAGTTCATCTCCTCTCCTGAACACTGGAATACTTCCACATAACGGTCCTTCATCATTTTCTTGTGACACTTTTGAGCCACCATAAAGGCTTTGTCAGCAGATTTCATTTGGATAAAAGCATCACCTGATGGTCGTCCCTAAGGGGAGGCAGGGAAAGAACTGTAAGTCAATCTGTTATTAAAACACCCAGATCACAAGAAATGCAGGAAGTACTGAGATCAAACATCTACCAAAAGTCTCTATTGCTCTTCCTCTTCTGGTACTAGTGAGTAATAACTCAACAATTATTTACTGGAGCAGAAAAATAAAGACTCATGCAAGAAGTTCCCAGTTAACACTTCAGTCTTCTGCAGAAACAGAGGGTCACATAGCATGGAAAAAAGTCTGGAGGTCTCTAATCCAAAAGTTGTTGAAACCACAACAAATTTAAGTTATATCAGGCCACTCATGGACTTCTCCACTTGAAATCTGAGCATCTCCAGGGATGGAGATTCCACACCATCTCTGGAAACCTGTTTGGGTGCTTAGCTAATTTCTCATTGTGATTTTACTTGTTCCTTTTCACCCAAATAGAATTTTTCTTGATGCAGTTTATTAACACTGTCCCTTACTCCACGGACACCCCCTTGTCGTGGGGGAGAAGCTTGCGTGCCCCTGTGAGGTTGTGAGCTCTGCTGGCGGTGGTTGTGCCTCTGGTGGGGTCTCCCATGCTAGTCAGGTCTCAGCTGAAGGGTCAGACAAAGTGTGTCCATGGGCAGGATGGGCTCACCAGCAACCATCCTAGGAGAAGGACAACTCTAACTCCAAACCCGGAGCTCGCTTAGCCCTGTAAGGCCATCCATCTAAGAGAAGGACACACTAACTAAACCTACATCCTGAGGACTTCGCTGCCACCGTCCAAGCTTGCCAGGCCCTGGCAGATGAACCTTAGGACTAAAGGGTGGGGCCAGTTCCGCGCACGCTGCGCCTCACCTAAAAAATCCACTGCGCAGGCTTGAAGGACTCACCCTTACTCTTTTGCTGTGAAGCTCTAGGAAGAGTCTGGCTTTGCCTTCATTGCAACTACTTTTTAGGTACAACAGTATAAAACTCCAGATCCTTTAGCAAAGCCCATAGCTACATCAGAAATTGATTTCCAGGTCTGATTTTCGACAATCTGACAGACAGAGCTGAATATATAAAATACTTCCTTAACAAAACAAACAAAAAAACCAAGACAAATATAGTCTCTTTCATTTGTTTTCTTTAACACCTCAGTACTTCTGTGCATGAGAGTTTATTTTTAACACAAGACAACACGGAAAATATATCCCAATGTTGTCATCAAAATATACCCAAAACATAATTTTTAATTATCAACTTCCTTTAAAGCCTGAGAAATCCCTAGTCAAATTACAAGTTAAGAAAACCTAATTTTGACACAAATACCACTCAAACAACACAGCAGGAGCCCTGAGGCTGACAGAGCAGCTATGCCATGTAACAAGAAGCATTTCTGCCTTGTGTCTCTCCAGCACCTGACTGAAACACAAGAGCCATTTAAACAGCCCTCAGGATAAGGTTATCATTAAAAGAACAGGCTTCATCTTCCCCAGACTGATGCATACACACACACATAGAAAGAAAAGCAAGTCTGTATGTAAAAGGGGAAGAGGAATCAGGAAAAGAGACAAAGAGAACATTGTATTTTCCCAAAGTTACAGAAGACTCAAGTACAGCCAAGATCAGGTAAACTGCCCTGACTTCTAACCTTGTTCAAGCACTGGAAAGTCAATCCTCCCATGCCAAATGCTGTTACCTGTTGATTAAGGACCATGTGAACTCCATGGGGCTTGATATCACCTGTGGCGTCTCCCATGAATTCCAAGATGTCATCGATGCCAGCGGTGTAGGGAAGGCCCCTGAGCCGGACACAGTCGCGCACGCTGCCTGTGGCGATGGTGTACGGCGGGGGGATGACTGGGATGATGGGAGTTGGGAGGGTCGGGATGAGAGGTGTTGACATGTATCGATTCAGTACCTGTTGGGACAAAGGCACAGCAAGAGATTTACACATCGCCTGGCAGAGCACAGAGTAATTCGCACAGCACTATTTACAAGTCCTTCTTAAACCAAATTTTTGCTGTTAGCTTTTCCTTGGACATTTGAAAGTTTCAAGTTCAGAAGGGAAGGCTAACAAATTCAATTTGCTAGACCCTAATAAGAGACCTTTCTAATCTCAGTATAAAAAAGGTTAAAAACCAATTACAGTTAATTTTATAATATCTGAAAGCACATTTGTGCTAATAAACCAGTACTGCCACATACAGTTCTTGCATAAGTTAGGGTTAAGTCAAACCAGTCATTTTAAAAGAACTGAGACCTGAAATAACAAGTATAAATACTAGGTCTAATTTATTCATAAAATCTGATTAGTAAGTAAAGTAAGAGTGCTTATTTTCTTAACCTGAGTGCTTATCTCCAAGTGCAGAGCTTCTGAGGAAAATAAATAAATAAATAAATAAGGTAAGAACCATAGGAAACTTAGATCTCAGCATGTTCTGTTGACTCATTCCCAAATGACAAAGGGAATTTATAACATGCTGATAAACATTTTTAGTGATGATTATCACAAATAAACGCACTCTACTGAAAAAGGTACCAAAAAAAGAGTTACAAAGCTTTAGTTTTGTCAAAAGTGATTCTTCTTAGTTTTGAGTCTCACAGCCAATAGTTACAACCTGTTGGACTTCTGCTGCTGTGCTCCTGAAGAGTTCAATGTAACGTTTTCCAAGTATTTCTTTGTGCTTTTTAAGTGCATTTTGTGCATATTCTTCACAGGAAAATAACACAAATGCATCTCCTGTGGGCCTGCCATCTGGGTACTTGACAAAGAGAAGTCCTTCCTTCCCTCCTGTGACTGGGCACTCTGGCCCCAGGAACCCCAAGACATCTTCCTGAGTAGCAGTGAATGGAAGGCCTCTCATCCGGATGATAACTTGATTCTCCTTGGATAAGAACTGGGCCACTTCATTGGAGGTGCCTGGCAGAAAGAAAACAGCGTGAGGTCCTGCTGGTCAGTCAATGCCTTGAGCCAGAGCAGGGCCAAAGCATTAAGGAAGAGCACAGGAGGTCAGGAGACAGCAAAGCCACAGAAGACCTGAGACACTACTACCCTCAGCAATCTATTCTGAAGGGAAAATTACTCTGCAAGTTTCATATTTTAATGAAATTGGAACAAAGATGGGATTAGTGTAACTTATACAAATTCACACAGATGCCTCCACTGCAAGAGCTCATCTTCCTCCCAAACTGCAAGACCATGAACATCACACCCCAAATGCTCACAACTCAGTTTCAATCACGTGAAAACAGAACATGACAGGGTCAAATATTCTTGGAAGGCAAACCAGGAAAAGCTACTTCATTATCCATTTGCATCCTCAATCAAGAAAAAAAGTCAGAACTAGAACAACATTCCTATGAACTGAAGTAACCACACTGAACTCCAGCATCACTTACCTCCTGCAATTTTTAAGAATTCTTCCCCAGTTGCTTTGTAAACCTTAAAGAGAAAAAGAAAGAACAAAAAAAAAGAAATCCCATTAAAATCACAATGTTCAAGTCTAAACCACACACACTTTCACAAGAGAATTGTATTTTGGTAGTTTGAGCAAAACAGAAGTGCAGTTTGTTCTCATTTAAAAACATGGCCTAAAATATTCACGTTGTTCTCCAAGGATTTTTTTTTCCAAGTCACAACTTTTTACCTCGATATATCTGCTGCCCATGTGATGTTTGTGTCTTTCCAGGGCGAGGTCTCTCTGTTCAGAATTGACAAACCGAACTAATGCCTCCCCATTTCTTCTTCCTTGAGAATTGAGACAAAGAGCCACACCACCTCTGGAAGGTAAAGCCAACAAAAATCAACTTAGTTTGACTCTTTGATACAGATAATACAATAAGACAAATAATTGTGTAAGAATAGCAAAGAAATCAGACTTTAACACAAAGGTTACAGATTGAAAAAGAAATTGTTACTATCCACTATTTAATTTCTTTTTTGATGTAACACAATTATACAATCCACTCCACTGAGACCACGGATCTCATGTTGCACCACTTTCTCAACTTCCATGTAGATGCAGATTTGCAAGCCCTTCCTATCATTTCAGAGATGCAGATTTGAATTTTCTCAGCGTTGAGAATCAAGAATATATATTAAATTACTAAAGTTAATATATAAAAAGTGCTAAAGTAAATGCCCTTGCTCTCTGTCTCCCTACATACATATACATGTACAGACATACAGAGCATACACACAAGTCATATGAAAATTTCTTCCAAACAGGGAGGTTTCTCAATCTGGCCTGTTTAGGAGATACAGCAAAATACTGAAGAGCTGGCACAAAATTAAAGCTTCTATTGTACCTTGGACTCTGCTTTGATTAATGCAATAGGAGTTTCTCCCTTTAGATCCTAGCAATAAATGAACATATATTGGTTTTCATTGGTAAGTCTCTTTCAAAACTCTTCTCACACACCTAAGGCTGGTAAACCTGCTCAGTTATCCTGACCACAGCATGGAAAGGGGCCAAGTGGGGAAAGGCTGTAGAAGTGAGGACTCCAGTGGGAAGTGTGGGGGATGCGTCAAACAAATAGTAAAGGAACTTGCTGTTAAGGAAAGAAGTGTCAAAGCAAGGTGAATTCTTATTGTCTTACTTGGCAATGTTGAGTCCTTTGAAAAATCGAGCAATGTCTTGGTCTGAAGACTGCCATGGCAAACCTCTGGCACGTATTACTGTCTCACTGTCCACAGTTTCAGATTTACTACTACACAGAAAAAAAGGCAAAGTACGCTTTAATCTAGGTTTTCCATTATCTTACAGAATTTCAGATTGCAACTAATTTAACTGTTAATTTAATTGGAAGTATATTTCCTGTTGAGACTGTTCTGGTCCCATTATTTGTTTCTATAAAGAAAGGAAAGAACACTGGGATAATTCTTTTATATATACACCTGCAACACTGAAGATGCACTATCTTGTCACCACATTGCAGTTCCTTATGTAAAAAAATTGGGAAAACTGCTTAGAGTGAAGTAATACAGAATTAGGTTACTTTTGTTTGAAAAATCTCACAATCTAAGATTGATGGTGGATACAAGACAGTCCTAAATATGAATATAAATTAGTTATGCCAAAGATATTTCATTCTTCAGTCACTGGAAGGTATTTGAATACAAAGAACACTGTTTTTTTTCTCTCCCTAAACCCAACCCACAATACAGCCTACGAGACCACTTTCAGGAGCACCACACAACTCAGCTGCCTATAGGCCATTACCCTGTTGACTCAGGGAAAGTTCACAAATATTTCTTCACTGCTGGTAAGATAAGCCAGCCCCACTGCCACGCAAAACAGGAGCAAGAGAACAAAGAGCATTTAACCTGCAGGCACTTCAAGACTAAAGTACAGCATCCAGGGTGCCAGCTCTAGTCTGTCCACACTAGACTGACTGCTGAGTGCACTGTTACTGTTCTCAGGAGCCCGTGTGCTTTCACAGTGACCACAGGGAGTCAACAAGCTTTCCTTACTGTAGGCAAGACTCATCTTTGCTTGTAAACAACCATGACACTTACCAAGGACCTGTTTCATACTTGTATTTCACAGTTTCAGGCTCAGTAAATACATGATCTGCAACAAAACAGGAAGTTTAAGTATAACCAGGGTCAGAGATTACTTAAGAATGACAGTACCACTGCAAATTCTCTCAGAAAAGAAAGATTTCTTCCCATATAAATAATTCACTTACTACAACCTTCAGAGAGCATGCTGAAAATGACAGCCACCATGGTTTTCACTTGCCACACGCCAAAGTCCTCCTCTGCTTCATCTGTCCCTAAGCCAAGATCTAAACAGGTGATTATAGAAAATAACAAACTTGCACAATCATTTGTAAACAAGTCATAAAGCATTCCTGATATTCACACAGAACTCTTAATCAAATTTACTTGTCTTAGCAGGGACATACAACCATTAGACATACTCCTCTGCTCATAAACTGGTTAATATTCACTTTAATGGTCAACAGTCTGAAAACTATTGAGAGCTTACATAATTTCAGTGTTTACAGTTTTTAAAAAAATAAAAACTGACTAAGATCTGAGTACCTCAAATATAACTTTAATCACATTCACATTGGCCACAAGAATCCTCCTAATTGGAACTTAGACGTAGAGTATTGTTTGGGTTTTGGTTTAGTTTTAAATTCAGTCCAGTCAGACTATGCAAAAGAACTATCATTATATGCAAACAGCAGAAACTTGCAGGTCATCTGGTGCTGAAAAGGCCCACTGACAGCTCAGCTTTCCCTTTAAGATCAAGTATCAATGTAAGTGATGCTTTTCTTTGGTGGATTTACTAAACATGGTTTAGAAATCAGTGTTAGACACAAATTGGGAGAAAACAATTAGAAGCAGAGCTCCCCCAACACTACAGCAGACACTCCTTTCACTTTATTTCTGAGTTTTTAAAATCCATATCTTAGTTTACATGAATAAAACCTTTAATGATCACAGGCATAGAAATTAAGGAAGCATAATTGATTCTAGTGTAAAAGCTGCAGCAAAAGGATACATTCTGCCATGGACTTGATAGTCTGATCTTTCATGGTGGCTGAACTAGGGTAGCAAGTGTGAAATTCTTTGCGCAGATCATAGAAGGAATAGAAGCAGTCTGACAGCGGGAAGTTCTGCAAAGAAGGCAAAAAAGTTCATTTTGTACACATTATTCCTTTAAATTTCAATTGCTATTTCTGGACAGAACGAGTCAGTCTCACAAATCACGTAGCTGCACGTCACCAGCTGGTCTGTGATGGAGCAGTTTGGCTCCTTTGTAACACAGTTCAAATTCCACTGCTGTACAGAACTGGATCTCTACATGAGCAAACACAAAGAGCTTCAGGGAAGCAGACCTGTGCAAAACAGCTGGAGAAGATGGCTGGAAAAAATATTTAAAGATATCTATGTTTTGCTGTTTAATATGCCCATATAGGACACTGTATTTTCTCTTTTGTGGCTACACTGAAAAGCAGAATTGTGCCAAAGCATGATGACAATTCTCCAAGGATATTGTTACATTACACAAAATATCTTTCAGCAACTTAAAAATATTTATTCATTACCTCTGTGTATTGGATAAGAATTTTAATTATATAACACTATTAAACACACCCTCCAGCTGCTTTATTATATAAAAGGTTAACTTTGGTTTAGTCAAACAGCATCCACCTTTGTAAATAAAGAAAAGTCACAAGGTAAAGCTTCTTAGAATGGTAGGAATAGCAAGAGCTAAGGTCTGAGGCTTACTAACAGTGTACAGAGAGAAATAATCTTTTGCAAATGAAAAAGTATTGGAGGGAAAAAAAAGGAAGAACAAAGAGAAGAAATGCCGTATTAAGAGACTCAACATTTGATGCCAGATTGACACCACATGTCCACACCAGATCCAGTCCTTGATCTGGTATGGACAACTATTTCTTCCACAACATCAGTTTTAGTTTAGTTCCCTTTGTCTCAAAGGGGAAGTACAAAGAATTACTCCCACAAAAAAAATGGACTACTGTTTGAATGATAAATATAATTCCATTTCCTTACTTACCTCATCCCTACAGAAATGTGGGCTTTTCATAAAAAGTCAGTGTTAAAGTTTTAATACAACACAAACGCCGAACAAGTATTTGTAGAAACTCTGCATGAGTTAACCCTCTTCTCTATAGAGAAAAAAAAAACCTACTTCAACTCCTTCCTTGTCAGTACTCTCATTGCTGGGGGGTTCCTGCAGACACTGCCAAGCATGCAAAGAGCCACCACCCTGCACAAAGGCAAGATTCTTCTCCCTCCGCACGATGGGCTGCTCTAAGCCCTCACAGGAACTAGGAGAGGAAACTGCTGCTTCATGTGGGAGTAGCAAACCGGCTGTAGCTCTGCCTCCTGCTGAACTAATGCACATGGGGAATCACTGCCATCCCCCAAGGCAAGGCACTGCCCGTGTGCTTACCCTCCCCAGGACACATGGCTGCTACCAATTCCACACCTTGGCAGAAACCCATGGCTCTGCAGAGTCTGTGTTTTAACACAAGCCTACACAAAGCAGTAATTCTCCATCACTTCTGATAGTTAGATCAGGACCTTTGTTTCCACTCCTTGAGACACAGAGTTCAAAGTACTTGTATTACGGCTGTCTCTGTCCTGTCTTTCCTAATTTTTCTCTTCACTGTGCTCAGCTACAGTACTTGGACTCCCAGATGACTTTCAAGAGCAAGTGCCAAGAAGAACTACTCTGTTACTCACTGTTGAGACAGGGAGGGGATCATCTTAGTCTTGGAACACTGCAGTTCCCAAGGTTGAATTGAGTGGCTGCCCACAAGCTCACACAAGCTATTTTCCTTGGTGTCCCAAAACCATAACACTGCCTTCCTGCACCAGCTCTGATCTCATACCTTCTTAGATGTTTCTGGGTGGAGGACTTGTCGAATGAGTAACTGGCCATCACTGCAGAGTGTGTAAGAGCTCCTTCCAAGTACTTTCAAATCACTGGATACCAGTTGACTAAACTGAAAAATAAAGTGATAAATTTCATTGTACTGACTGATATAAGTTAATGAAACAAGCATTATTATTCCAGCACTTTTTTTTTTTTAAGATAAAATAATTCAGCACTTCGCAAAAGTTTTTGAAAAAAACATGATTGAGAACAGACTGGCTCCTGATATAGGTAAGCAAATAGACTGTATGGATTTGTGGAACAGAAAATAAGAACACCCAGAGTATTGTAAAAAGAACAAATTGAAAGATATGACAGAATTAGGAGTTCATATGAAAGGTCATGGTATTATACCAGTAATATATAAAACCTGAACTAACTATAATAGAAGATATTTACTATTTGAAAGAACTTTCAAGATCAATCCCAATACTGCTTTTGCAATACCCTTTCTTCATTCACGGCACCTTTGACTTTGGTTATTTCCTTAATTTATTTTTTTTACTTCAAAGAGAATAAAGCTTCCTATTGGGATTTACTAATGTTTCAAAAGTCATATGCTAAGAATAGCCACCAAATCATGGTCTAATACCTTCCAAAGTGAAATTATAATCAAGTCAGATCCAAGCCAATTAAAGTTCTTGGTAGAGATACAGTATTATGAACACTAGATAAAATGGAATTATCCCCTACCTGGCCATAATCCCCAGCAGACTAATTCTCAAGAGGAATTATCTTGTTCAATGTTACTTTCCACCCCTACACAACATTTTCCAGCGTTAAAATTCCTTGCTCATAATAGTCAACTACCACATTATGGTACCTACACCATATCAGTAAGCAGTAGCTTGTTAACTAACTTTCAAGGGGACAAATATAATTATTCTAAGCTTCCCTCTTGATGCTACTCCCTCCCAGGAAAGCATCACCTCACAAACAAAGCAATAATTAACACCATGATGCAGTAGACACCCAATACTCTCAGCAATAGCTCACAACTCCAAAACAACCACCCCCAAAAGCAAATTACAAGCTGACTTGAAACTCAGACAGTATCTTTATGCTGTCTTTTAACCTGTGAACGGGGAGAAAAGAGAATAGGTTTGTTTTATCATCAACACATGGGACACTATATACCATTACAGTCTCTGCTCAGGGAAGATGATGTCCCAAGGATGCAGGTGAACAAATGTTGCAGCATCTGCATCCCAAAGGTAAGGGCGTCACAAGGGAAAGGTCATGTACTGAACAAGGAGGAGCAGAGATATGATTACCCAGGCTTTATTTTAAAATAACTGCTCAAATCCAATCCAGGCCCTTTTCCAGGCTTGCGTAGCTCACCAGGACTCCACCACCATTTGAGTTCAGAACCCCTGTAGTAGTGGGTACTACATATTAGAATGCAGAGCTGAGGGGCTGAGCTAGGTAAGGAGAGGCACTTCTATGAGCAGCTTCTGTTGGGTTGCCTTATTTGCAGATATATTTACAAGTATAGATAAGAGTATATTGATAAAATGAAGTTATTTAATAGCAGAGAACATACCTGAAACTATAAGAAAGGTGAAATATCCCCCGCAAAACAAACCTTTACAGTGCAGTTCTCTGCACAGTACCCAACCAAACCACACAAAAAGAACAATCACACACACAAAAATCAACCAACCCAAACTCTTGCAGATTCACAAAGCCAGTTTCCTCCCCATTGCTAGTACAGGTTGCATTCCTACCACAAGTTGAAGTCTTGAAGAACCTGAGGCTATAAAGCAAGTCATTCTTAAAGGATGATTTAAAGTCAGAAAACTGAGATCTGAGAGTACTCAAAATACCTCAGCTGATGTGTAAACATCAGAAAAAGAAAATTCCAGGAGACTCAAAAGGAACCACTTCAGAAATGCAGTTCTGTGGACTGTCAGTCACAGACCACCAACAAATATTCTCACCACAATAACATGCACAAGGAGACTTGCCTTCTTACTAAATGCAGCAACTTATTACTTTTTGTTTTAAATTCTCGACACAGTAAAGAGCAAATATTTGTAAAAAGGGATTGGAAGTGGTGATAGGAATCAGCCTCCAGAAGGTATACACGGCTTTTTGCCATAAGGAAGCAGAGTCTTACTGATGAACAGTAATAAAACACTCCCCAAACCTTCAACTTTGTACCCTGTGCTTCTGAAGATGCTCAAGAGCCAATAAGGAGTGCAGTTAGGGAGCTATTTTGATCACACACAGTAAGAAATCCAACCCACACAATCTGAAGGAAGCAACAAATGTATGCAGCCTCCTGCTGTACAAATAAAACATAAGTATAGTAGTTCAAAAAGACTTCATCAAGTTGGAAAACAAGAGGAGAAAAATGCTTGAACAAGGGAGGAAATGCTTAGGTCAAATAGCATAGGTCAAGTTAGCAAAAATCAGGACAGTTGCACTGAAATATTCCCTTTTATTTTTTTCCCAGACCGTGTTTCCCACAAAACCTGCAGCTGAAAAGACAGACACACAACACTAATTACAGAAGCCCCTAGTGAGAAGACACCAGAGTATACAATATTGCGTAAGGACACTGATAAGCCCAGTATTCCAAGCATACTAAGGTTTAAAGAACTCCCGAGAGGCAACATTTGGTTTTATTTTTTTACTGGGCCAAAGTATTTGCACTGCGTATTTATTAAACCTCAGTGATAACATTCAACACTGCAAACCCCTTTCCAATGGGACAACCAACATGTCAAAACAATTCTCTACTGTTCTTACTAGATGTCTGCAGCTTGAAGTGCTTTAGATAAACCTCCCCAAGGTTGATGGGCCTTGCCTCGGACCTTATTTAGCAACTTCTGTTTTAAAAACAGCCTTTTTCAAACTTTGGGGTGTATTGCTCCAGAGAGTGCAAGAGTCAGGGAAGAATAATCTGGAGACATAAACAATCCTTCCTATCCCAAACAGCTTAACTATGGCATGGGTTAACTAAGGAGAGGAATGGGGTAACAGTGTGAACGGGAAGATTCACCTAGGGGAAGGGCATGGGGCAAACCAGCAAGCACAGCACTGCCCCAGAGGAATGGCAGGTACTTGAGATCAGCCTGAACCAACTACTTTCATCTACATGAGATGTCACCAAATTCTGCAAGGGTTGAATACAAAATGCATAGCTGTGGACCAGCTCTTGTTACTGTAGATTAGGCCGGACCCTCAAAAGTCTTTCAGGCAGTAGATACACCATATCACATCTATCAAAGGTGTTAAAGCAACCAGGGCAGACGTGTTTATAAAGCCACATCAGTTAAGCAACTCAGCGCTCCTGACGAAAAGCCATTTTCAGCCTCCTTTTTTCTACCACAGATTTCAGGCAGCATTTCCAAAAACAGCCTCAAACCGGCACACACCCAAATGTAGCAAGCTAAGGACAAGTTAAGACCAGTGCCAGATTTACATTACGTTTTTCTGTCTCACATGTTGAGCAACCTGCCCACAACTCTGTCATTTTGAAAATTCCATCCACATCTCCTTCACTCTACTAATAAAAACCACCTCAGCTATTTACCTCCTGTCACTCATCTTCATCCTGCCCTCCACAGCACTCCCCCACTTCAGCATGCAAAGCTGCCCCACCTTAAGGCTTCCTCCACCAAGCTCACCCACCCTGTCTGCCCTGCTAATCTCACTTCATAGCAGAGTTATAGAGTGTTAATTACCACTGCTTGCATCTCGCAACCAGCCCTCATTTCAACTGCAAGAACCAGTCTATTAGCATCACCCTCCACCTTTATTGCTTATTCCACCAGATGAGTCTCTCCAGTAGAGAGCTCTGATGAGTCATTACATAGTTAAAGAAATATGTTCCATAATTCCATACCAAGATTAAAAAACTCAACAGAGAGAAGAGGAAGAATCAAACAAGCTGCCCTGTACGTTTGCCTCAACGAAACCTAAAACAGTTCTTAGAGAAAAGGTGGTGAGAGGGAAGGACAGACTTTGAGCACCAGTTGGAAAAACTGGCTAAACAGGATTCTGGTCGTGTAGCTGAGAGTACAAAGAGAGTGAAGAGACATGTTTAGCCGGCAGCAAAGCTGGATGAAAGCCAGCACAAGCTGCTGTGTTTTTTGCAAACGAATCCTAAGGGACTGAAATGACAGCCCCCTTCGCGTTGCCTTAACTGCAGCTGAACAAAGCCGTGGATCTTAAGAGAAACAAGAAGACTGTTCATTAAACTCTTTCTATAGTTATGATGCATGAACCACTAAAATAAACCTCTGGCTATTTGGATATTCCCATTTCCCTAACTAAAAATAGCTCTCATCCTTGAGAAAGGCCACTGCATATGTGCTGTATCTGTGCCTGGCATACTAATGAAATACTGAGATAGTTCAGACACAGAAAGCACCCATGATGTCAGTGGAGCCATTTCTAAAACACCGTGGCACTCTAGGGGATTCTCTCTTTAAATCACCCCTGAGAAATAACAGAAAATTTGGCTGCCTCTTATCCATCAGACCTCCAGCAACTTCTAGAGAGTCTTCAAAATGTGATCCTTTCCTTTAGCAATCTACGAAGTTTCTGTTTTGCTTCTTTTGGCCCTGCTGACCCACCACAGCTAACAGCACCAGGCAAGACAGAATTATTCAGAGCTTCAGAACTAAAGGCATCCTTGCAACTTAACCAGGTCTGGAATGCCATGTTAAAGCATAACATAGAAACCCAGAAAACAGCTTAGCTTGTAGACCACACTTAAGCCAGATGTGAATCTATTTCCAAGCAGAAAGATGAGTTATTAGATTTATCCAGAGTCTTTCACAAAGAATAGTCCTCATAGTGCGGGGGTCTGATTTCAAATCACTGCTATCAGACAGGCATGTTATTAAATTGCCCAGAATTTGATGATTGTACATGAATATGTGGTCTAGTTTCTGTCAAATGAGCATTTCAAGAACTACTCATTTTGACTTCCATGCCATCTTCCAATTTAGATGGGAGAACAAATCACATTTAGTCCAGCCAAAACTGAAGACATGAGACAGAAGATGATACTCGATTTGGCATGAAGCCTGACAAAAGAATCTGAACAAGTTTAGCATTCTAGATCAGTGTTTTGAAAACAAAACAAAAAACCCCAATCAAACAAATAAAATAAACACCAATAAAAAAACCCAAACAAAAAACCCCGAACCACGATGTTTTCAGGAGTGACATCTTTGGTCATTACTAGAAGGAAAACTTTCAGGAATAACTTAGAAGAAAAGTCACTTCTGCTCACTGAGGCCCATACATTCCGACATATTCCCTTGAGCTTAAAAAACCCTCATATTGCTAAAATGAAACTGTCCTAGAGAAAGCAAAAATAGAACTTTCTTCATCTCAGTGCAGTTTGCGGATCTGTGGAGTCTGAGGCACATAAATGTGCACTGCTTACAGCCCTTCTGCTCAAACCTATGATTTGTATTAAGAAAAAACCCACATCACTACTTATTAGACATTACTGTAGTTCATAACATTAGAGCTTCAGGCTGCCTTTTAGGCCTCTAGTGTAGGACATTCTTTGTCTGTAGCATAGAGCAAATGACAATGATCCATCTTCTTTCAGCTAAGAGCAGCACAGAAAACAAAGGATAATCTCCAAAAAGGTCTCTCTGGAGATCTTCTCCTCCAGGTTCTGCTTCAACAGGCAAAGATACTGCAGCTCTTGACTCAAAGCCTGATTTTATGCTAAACCCTCTACAACTTATTGCCAGAGAACATCCAAACCCAATTATATAGTTGCAGGGGTGGTTCCTGGAAGGAGATCTCCAGCATGTGAATACTGCAGCAGACTGCTGAGAGAAGTTCCTTAAATATATTCAAGACCTTGATTGCCTGGTCAAGTACCCCTACTTTCAGGGCTTGGGCAAGATGACATCTATAGGTCCCTTCCATCCCCAGCTACTGTGTGACCGCTCTCTTTGGACTGTTTTGCCTCCTCTGCAGCTCCACTATCAGTGCCACCACAGGGTACACAAGGGGGTGGGGTGGGGTTTGGGAAAGGACATTTTTTGGGATGGGGGAAAGTGGGGGAGATCAAGAGCTGAGATGCAGCCAAATCTCATTAACAGAACTTCCCTGCACCAAAACATAAGCAAGGTTGGAGCATCACTGATAAAACATCATCCAGGAACCCTGAAGCCTTTCTGAACACTTGAAGGGTCTAATGCAGAAGGAGTAACTCAAGAGTAATCAGCCATGGCTCTGATGTACAAAGCTTGCACACACACACAACATACCATGACATGTCAGCCTAGGAAAATATTTTCACCTGGACTTTGTGCCTCAGATCCTACACACACGAGGGTTTCACATTTATTTACAATACACTCCATGGGCAGTTTTCTGCTCCTTCACTCTTCAAACCCTGGTGATAATGTCAGTCTTATCCATGCAATGGAGGAATTTAAAGCATGTCAATACCACTGGGAGGTGCACAGACTGCATTTCAGCACTATTTACAAGTATGATAACCCTTTATTGTGCTGGGTAACTTTTTAAACAGAGAATCCTATAGCAAACCCTTGCTTTTGTTCATCTGTTAACTGCTATTCCACAAGGCTGATAATGGATACATGGTGACCTTGTACTGAAAATGCTGCACGGAAAAAGAAATGAAAAAAGCATAACCCCCAGTGCAGCCACAAGCTGCAGTTAACTCCTTTCCCCCTTGCAGCTAAATAGGAAAAATTACTGTATTTAGATACTATTCAGACATGAACACGAAGAAGAAATTGCCTCTTGGTTTTACTTCTTTGCAGGGCAAACATGCAGCAGATGACAGAGGAAGCCCAGGTTCACTCACTAGAAATGTTCAAAAACAAGATTGCCGGTTTAATTTCTCCTACTAAGAGGAAGGCAATTATTTGCTCTACTGAACACTAATGCCTGAGATAATTCAGTGACTGCAGACTAGCCTGACAAAAGCAAGGGTTGCATTTCCAGCTTGCCACAGACAAGATAAGATGACTGGTCATATCGAGCAAAGTTGAGTTACAGATCATCTTAGGCCTCTTGATGTCCTATAAACTGTATTAAATAACAGAATGAGTATTCAGCCAGAAAGGCCACCATAAATGTACTTGAGAGAGCTACATCCATCCTACTTTGGAACTTGCAAATGTAAGAGCAGGTTTGGCCTCCTCAGCCAGAAGGAGAGGCAGGATGTGGTGCTGAGCTTCAAGCACTGTAGATTGTCTTCTCAAGCATATTATGCTGCTTCTTACTACCTATTAATCTTGCTGTCATTTCATATTCTTTCCTGAATAGAGGTCCAACTATGGCAAACCAAGTACCACACATCTTGCTGCTTCTCCAAAGCAGTTTCATCTACACAAGCTGCTTATATAGACAAACTCATATTGTCACCTTGCTCACAGAAAGAAACTAATTCTTTTCCACCCATGGCATCAGACAACAAAGGTAACATCAGGGTTAAGGTCTCAATTATCCTGTGCTTGGGGTTCCGCCATGGAATTCCAGTCACAAATCTTCAAAAGATGTAGTAGTTGAAAAACACAATTATCAGATTTATACTTTTAAAGCTATTTATGATATTCATTTTTATCTTTTACTTTGTTTAGAAGCTGAAGTTACAGGAAGTAGTACTACTTTGTCCTCCTCCTTGCTATAATCATACAGGTCAGCACAGTTTTCTCAAGCCAGGAAGGCGCACAGCCTACAGATACCTCTCAATTACTGCAAGAGTTCAAGGGAGAAAAGTGGAAGGTACTCTTCAAGTTTGTTGCATCCTTCCATTCAACAAAACACAGCAAAGTACTTTAAAATTCATTATAGTCCTCCAGAATGACATAGAGGGGCTGGAAACTTTTAGCTTCGGTGAGGGTAGCCTACAGCTAATTTCCTGCATAAAAATAGTTTTGTTTTGCGCTGTACAGCAACAGGTAAAACATGAAACACATAAACAGGGCAACAATTGTCATGGTTTGTCGGTCCAGTGACAGTTTGTGGAGCACAGAAAACAGACCATCATGACTCAGGACTGTGATAAACTGCCCTAAAGATGAAACTTCCATATTATTTCTTTCTGCGGCTCATTTTAATTGAGACCAGGTCTTTGTGCAACAAAGTAAACAATAGCTAACTAACAGTTTTAATTCTTCCTGGGAAAGAATGCAAACATCCAACCTTCTGCCAAGACAAAGATCTGTCCAAGCCATGCCATTTGAGCATTTTGTGACCATTTTTGATTAATTATTTCTTAGATGGAAGTTTGCAACTCCAGATTATCTGCATGCTTTCCAGCTATGGTATCTACAGCATCTAATTCAGGTAATGCATTAAGCATAAAAGGCAAGACCATGGCTCAGGCCATCTAAATGTCACAGCAATCAGGTCACAGCTTTTATCTTCAAAAGCACAACCTGTTTTAATAAGAGAGTGTTGAAATATGCAGAGTACTCCACAAATAAGCTACTTGAAGTTAGCCTGGTGTAAGATAAAGCACCCCAGTCTGGCAACATAAGAATTTCAGAGTTTCTGGACTTTACTACTAACTTTATGTGTCAGGAAACTGTTATATAAAGAAACACTGAGATAAAATAAGTTTTCACCTTTAAATTAATCTGTATAAAGGAGGTCACTAGCTATCAAAGCCAACAAAATAATGCAAAAATATGTATATCTTGCAAAATATTTTAGCATTTGTTGGCATAGATCATTCATGAATCAACTTTAAGCAAAAAGAAAACTCTGAATATTAGTAATGCCAAAAAAAAAAAATCCCTACTCTGTCAACCTTTTACCTACATTTCAAGCAGGATTACAATGGTGCCTCACACTGCTCACAGGCTGCTTGCTATCAGCTCAACTCACAGAGCAAGTCGTTACAGCCTGAAAGACAAGGTTGAGCATACTTTCCAAACTATAAGGTTTTAATTAATGCCATGACTACAATATTTCCAAAGTCTTGATTTAAGCACAGGCTCTCTCTCAGAGTTCTAAAGCTCCCCCACTCCCACTTACCTCTGTTTCAAGGACAAACTTTCATTAGCAATGTGATCTTTAGCACTGGCTCTATTGACCGTAATGCTTGGTACTGCTCTATTTACTCAACACTACCTCATTGTTTGCAGTGCAGGCTTAACCAGTTGCAGGAGAATAGCCAATACCTGCAAAATTAAAGCATTTTTTTCTATTGGGTTGGTTTGCAACTTGCTTTTGTAGTAATATCCAGGGAAAGTAAACAGAAGAGGATACATCAAAAGAATGAAGAGACACCCATTATCCACAATTTAGTTTCCTGCATGATTTTCTCATACTCCCGCCTCTGCATTAAACTTATACTGTGAGAATATCATAGGCATGGACTTTACCGAACAACAGCCTTGAGATCCATGAAGTATTTTTGCTTATATAAGAATCCAAGTGATTCTTGATCAAACCTTTACAAATATTAGCAAAAGAAGGTCTAAATTTCATAAACTGGCTCTGCTCCACTTCCTAAATAGGGAGTGTTCCAATCCTTGTACAAACATGCTTTCACAGAAACGTAAAGAAATGGAATTAGATCCCTAAATCAGCTTGCCTTCAATCTCTCAAATTCTCAAGTCACAGATTAGGGCAGCAACGCCATGCATCAAGAACTGATTATGACTGATACAAGGGAAAATGAGAATAAGAAATTAGGAGAGATAAGACTTTAGCAGTTTGCAGCTGAGTAAGGCCAAAATTTACACTTGGCCTTCCAAGGGATTCAGACCTGCCCAACACAGGACAAGGATATTAATTATTTAGATGTTGCTTTCTCTTACAGAACTACATTCTCTCTTTCAGGTAGCTTCTTGTCTCCAAAGTGATTTATTGTGACTGAAAAGACTGTTACAAGTTTATCTGAATATGAAGCAAGTCACACAGCCTCTTGTGATCAAATCTTCAGCATATGAGACTTATAGAAAGAGGAAGCTGATTTATACTTCCTTTAGTTTCTTTAAGCATACTACAAGAACAGCAGTTTTCTTCTTCTGCACTTCATATTTACAAGGTGACATTTCACATACTTTACAATAAACTAAAGTCCATTCTGTGTAAGCTTAATTCTGCTGTAAGAAATAACACTGGCTGAGACACTCAAGTAATCAACTAAGCAAACCCCAAAATTCTGTCAGTCATTCTTGTGACAACCATGTATTTTCCTCTTCTAAATCTCACGCATCCTCCTTCTATCCAACAGGATTTAAGAGGTTTGATGTGTTGCACACTGTTTTGTGTCTTTCTCAAGCTGAAAATGAAACTTAACATTCTGCTACAAAAAGATCAACTTACAAAGCCAAAGCTCCACAGTGGGTTTTACACTTTTATTTTTCAAGCTGCATACTATAGCTCTGCTTTACCCTCAGTGCAATTCACTGCAACAAAATTACTTACCAGGAAAGCAAATGTCTTTACAGAACTTAGAGCAGAATTCATTTCACACACGGCCAAGGTCTACACAACTCATTACAATGTTATAGCTCATGCTTAAATTTCTCCAGAATTAGAGCCAGGTAATGGAAACCTAGCTAATTAAGTTTTGTTTTGAATTCAGTAAGAATCATAACACAATTCAGCAACTGTCCTACAGCTCTACTGATAGAACCTTAATATTTTAACAGGTGTCCAAAATCATCACAGGAGCCAAGTTTTTGTTAAAAAAAGCAAATAAAAACAAACAAACAAAAAACCCCACACAACAGTTCCTTGACCGTAATTTTAAGTTCCTATCCAATATTTCAGTGCTAACACAATACCCATTTATCAACACCTTTTGCCCCCCTCTGTCCATTGCAGCTCTACAAAGGCAGATAGCAGGAGGAAAGAGAAACCAAAATATTTTGAAATGGAAGTTTGGGAGAAGTAGTAACATAATGGGGGTTGTGGTTTCTTGTTTTGCTGTCACTCATCACAAGGGTGAATTTCAATTCCCAATACTTTTTGCATAATATTTTTCTTATAACTCATACCTACCTTTACAGCATGTGAATTAAATGAATGAGGGACAAAGTTTCAATTTTAACATGAGAAAATATAAAATAAAACAGGGCTCACATTATGTTGCTTAAAAAAAAAAAAAAAAAATCTTCAATCAGCATTTTTAGCTTTGGCCACAGCATTGCTTTGCTAGCAAGGTCCATTCCAGCATCTGTGCATCAGTCTCACAATTAACTGTTCAGCAAAGAAGTGCTGCAACATGTTAACATGTTGGCAGAGAGGTTGCCCTCATTTGGCAGCCCTCAGGTATCCAAGAACTTTTGCATGGAACTCAAAGGGGCTGTTTTTCAAAAAAGTGGAAGAAAAAAAAAAATCAAGTAAACCAACACACAGACTGAAGAACTGTGCAATCCTTCCAAAATGCCGCCAAGAGGAGGAGGGAGACAGCACAGGCTTGCAGACAATCCAAAGCATCCACACAGTTTTCTAAGCAGTTTACAGTGAGAACAGGCAGAAGCACTGCATGTATACCTACTGTCAAGATAGCAGAATGCAAATCATAGAATCATTTGGTTTGGAAAAGATATTCAAGATCATTGAGTGCAACCATTAATGTAACACTGCCAAATAAACCACTAAACCATGTCCCCAAGTGCCACATCTACACATTAAAATCCTTCATGCTCCGTTTATTCCTCAGCCACTTTTGAAAACCCTTCATCAACACGTTTACTGCGGTTTTTTCAGTAGCTACTTACAGCAAGTTAGAGGAAAGAAGTTCAAAGTCTTTGAGTATCACGTAACCCAGTAATCTTTGTATTAAAATGTTTCTACACTCCATTTTGCTGTCTTTCAGTGACTTAAAGAAAAAGCTGCAAGTACCATTTTGAGATGAATTCAAGTATTCAGAATTACAGCTGTGAGAACATCCAGATGTGCCAGTGACACAGTTCTCAAACACTGTACAACTGAATTCGTGTGAAGGCAGGCATTTCAAGCTATTCTGGACAGGTCATACCAAAGTTTATGTGCCTATATATGCCAATCCAGACTTGATAATTTAATGTTACTGTTCAATTTTACCAGAAAAAGTAGCAGCACCTGCCATCATAAAGTCTACTCATTCATCCTCAAAACTCTGGGCCAAATTATTAATTTCTAATGAATATTGGCACTTCAAATTTTGAGAGAAAATAGCCCAGCTAACCAAGACTACCACGTTTTTTATGCCCACAAAGAGCAGACAACATGCAGACAAAATTCATTTATCTAATTCTCTGCTCATGCTGAAGTGGAATGAACCTAAATACAGGAACAAAGCAAGAGAACCTTCCCGTTCCCTAGAGGGAATATTTGAGGAATTCAGCTGAAAGTACTGCAGCTTTCAGAAAAGGTGAGGTTACTGCTTTTCCACAGACCCTCACAGAACGCAATTACTGCCAGTAACAAGTGCATTGATGTGATCTACATATATATATATATTCATGCAAACATATGTATAATAAATGCAATAGAGGAACTGTTTCTGTTATTATCTCTTCTCTGTTTATGAGGGAACAGATTCGAGTGTTTCAATAAAAAGGTAGTAGGAGCTGGGTAACCCTGAGGATTTGTAAACAGAAACATCATTTACCTAGGCCATCAACAACAGAATTACAACTAAGGTTCTGAAACAAGAGTGAGCCATCCATTTTCAGTGCTAAAAAAAGGAACCCATGCCATAACTGCCTGTAGCTACCGGAAGCATTAGCACATCCTTAATGTGCTTTTTGATACCAAAAATAAGGTATCAAATATAATTTATCAACTAATAATTTATCACCTAAATTTAGCAACAAAAATAGGGGGTATTAGATGTTGCTACTTAGTAACAAG
Organism: Grallaria varia; assembly: GCA_013396735.1. Lineage (NCBI taxonomy): Eukaryota > Metazoa > Chordata > Aves > Passeriformes > Formicariidae > Grallaria > Grallaria varia. Next base: position 1,151,296 of record VWZG01003347.1, on the reverse strand, counting down.
TCCACATAACGCTACATGCACCCAGCTCTCCTACAGGAGCAGGAGTTCATCACTCACCTGCCCTGACAACCTGAAGGCCACCTGGTGTCCCTCAGGAAATCCTCATCACTCACTGCTGATCCCAAACCAAGGCCACAGTTGCACAACACAAGCTGCTTGGTGGCCTACCTGTCTTAAAACGTTCCTCTCCTTTCACCCACGCTTTAATGCCATGGCTGCCCTCAGAAAAACTACCTGATGTGCCACACTGTGCATCAGACACAGCCCCAAGAAGTTGGTCTGACTGGGAGCCCTGCCCTGCTCCAGTTCAATGCGCAGCCCCAGAAACTTCTGCGCCGGCAGAGCGCAGGTGAGGGGTGGCCACGCAGCAGCACCTCCCCGAGGGAAAGGTGCACTGAGGCTCTCACACAACTGCACCCTGGGAACACGTGCGGGGGCAGAAACACCTTAAGCTGGTATCGCCATCAAACATGTTGGATCACGAAAACACAACCAGAGGGTGTAGCCACATGGGACGTGAGCTTGGACAGCAGAGCAGTTTGGAAGTTCCCACTCCACCTGCTCATCTCAGCGATCCTGTTTACAGCACTGTCCACGAAGAGTTTCACTGACACAACAAAAAGACGGCAAAGTGCAGTGCAGGGGCAGGAAAGAAGCTGCCTTCACTGCCGAGGCCAAACCTTGTGAAACTACACCCCAAGTATCTGTTGTGGAAAGAACAGCCTGTCTGGCAGCACTTGCCAAACGTTTGCCAAACACCTGCCCCAAAACGTCAGAACTCGGACACAGCAAATATTCCCAAATACAGACTCAGTTAGGAGTTTTATTGAGGTGATGCAGTCACCAAATAATCTGAAGTTGGAAGACCAACCATGAGACTCAAAAAAAGAAAAAAAACAAACAAAACACCACCCACAAAAGCAAAACAAAACAAACCCACTCTGCGTTTTCCCTTTTCCCAAAGATTGAGAAGTGTATTAAAAATATGTTCCCAAAATCATTTCTCCAAAATGAAGGTGTGACAGCTGGAAGGGGAGCCAAGAAAGTTTTCTGCTAGCAGTTTATGAAGAAGAGGCTGCAGAACAAGTTTCTCTTTAAANNNNAAAAAAAAAAGAAGTTGTAACCGGTTTATCAGGTTAGAGGAATTCACTGGTTCTTCCGCCTCTTCCCCCATCCCATTTGTTTCCAAATGCTCATTTAACCAGCTTGTTTCTTGCTGAATTTGTTGAAAATAAATTGCACCTGCAGCTCAGCTGGATGATCAATAGGCATCCAAACAGGCTTTAGGGAACTGGCAATTTGCTATCACCTGATGAAATGACAACCACTCTATTTTCAATTTGTGCATTGTTTAGAGAATTGGGGGGGGGAATAAAGGCCCACCTTCGTCCTTCTCTATCCAAGAATACGAATTGAAATAACCATTCATGTATTGTAGTTGATACATAAATGTCAATGCACAGATGAAATCTGGATGCTTTCAAGAAGTCCAAAAGCAAACCCAGCTCTCACATGAGAACCTCTCCCTTTTTATGTATATTGTTCAAAGTAAGATGGTAATTATAGCTAAATACTGCAGACAGCTCTCCAAAATTATTAGCTCTTTTTAGACTTATCCTTTGTCAGGAAGACATGCAAATATTGCCTTGCAAAAGGAAAGTAACATGTCTTAAGGCAAGTCATGCTGATTCAGCCAGGTTTTCTGTATGAGAAGGATTAAGAAATCCACAACACTTTCAACTTCATATGCAATCTTTGACGCAGAACCCCCATGGCTAAATCAGAGAAGCACATGAGGATGTCAGCTTTTTGATGACAGAATCATAAGGCTGAGAGAAAGGCAAAGTTCATTTTGGTTTTGCTCTTTAAAAGCAAGCTTCCATTTCTGCAGGGTTTCAGAAAGCAAACTGAAAATAATTGATCCCCCTTGAAAGCCTGGAAATTGTGAAACTATAAAGCTACAGCAGTTAATGAGAAAAATATAAATAACATGCTAAATAAGCCAGTCTTGTGATTAGAGCATTTTGAACAATGAAACCTAGCAAAAATGTCCCAGTAATGCAGGAAGAAAACTATCCCCTTTGGTAGGTGGTGTAGCTAATGCATGTTTAGAGGCTTACATCACAGGTTCAAGACAGTTCCAAATACACACTTAAACAAGAGATCTCTCACTTACTTTGTTAAGTAAAAATCCTCACATTTTCCTACTCAGTAGCATTTTACAACTACAATGCATCTCAGTCAGAGGCTCTAAGTTCACCATTACTGGTCCAACATCAGAGGTAAGTTATCAATGCCATTTTGAACTAAATACATCGAGCAGGCTGCTTCCAAAGGGCACACATTCTATGACTTCAGGTTACTATTTCCCTAATATTTGTACATACTTCCCTCCCTATCCAAAGCACAGCTGTCACAACATTGCACATCACCTACCAGAAAATACAGATGGATCCCATAAATGTAGTGGCATCTATGGAATAAAATGCTTGTTACCCTAGACAAGTACAGTATTTAAAAACTTGCAGCAAAACATTAGATTGCAGCAAACAGCTTGGTTATTTGGGGGGCACTGTATTTCAGAACCTCACTTTGTAAAATTACACAGCAAAAACATACTGATGAGGAACGCTGTTTTAGAATATTTCTTAAGACAAACTCAGGTAATAAACTGTATGAGATGTAACACTTGAAGAATACGAAGTAAAATTGAAATGATACATCATTTACTGAAATGCTTGTCAAAGGCAGAGTAAAGACTTAACCACAGATACAGGCCTTTTGTAGACTCCATCACTGCTGGAAAGTGATCTAAATAGCAACAGCAGGAGGCTTTCTGTAGTCCGTGGAAAACCTCCAGACTCACAGTAGCTGATCTACTGTTTACCAGCTACAAATCACTGAATCAGAACCACAGAACGCTCGAGTTTGAAAGAGAACCCTGAAGCACAGAGAAAAGTTAGAAAGGATTTGTGCTTAGTGATTCTCACTTCCCTCACAGGTAGACCGGGAAACCAAGGCAAGAGCCAGAAGCAGGCACTGAAACTTTCATTTACATGACTGAGATACCTGCTAAAGGGAAAGATTTTCAGCTGCATCATCAGTTTTCTACTACAATCCAAGCAGGGTGCGGAAAGCTGATTTCACATACTCTATAATACTATCTCAAATCAAGGTAGAAGTCTACTTCCTTTTCCTCCTCCTTTTCAAGCAACCACTTCACCTACCTGTGCTTTTGTTAATCAAAATGCTTAATTGAGAAAGAAAGAAAAAACAAGTTCCATAAGTATTGACAAATACCTGACTCATCCCTCAAATACATGATGCAATTGAAATAGTTAATGGACTCATCTTCAAAAACACAGAAAAGGATCTACTATTAAAGAATATGGAAGTTTTCTTTTTGCCACCATTGCAAGCAGAAGTTTGAATTAATTCACTCCTAACTCCCGCAGGAGTCAGGACACATGGAGAGGAAGAGAGTTTAGGTAAGGTGTGTTCCAGAAGGCCTGTGATGAAACTGGCCACATCACAACTGGCATCAAACAATTAACAGCAAAATCATTATTTAGTTGCATAGATATGCAAACAAAAAGGAAAGAAATTGTTGTTTTTCAAGAGTCTCTACCCACCTACACACAAAGGTAGTATTTCCTTTTATTTGCTAAAGCAGACCCACCTACAGCGCAATTTACGGCAATAAGATACAATCTCTCATAAAGTATTGAGGATAATTAAAGTGTGTCTGTTATAAAGGTAAATAGAGTGTACTAGGCTAAGCTGTTCCAGATGTCTTTAGTGCAAGATCTGGGACAAGATCAAACCTGCAGCTGCACATTTTCTCAGGGGTTATTATGGAGCTTAAAAAAAAAACAAAACACCACCTCTTGGTCTTGGACTTCAGCAAAACCAGCGCAAGTAGAACAAATGCCATCTGCAGCTAATGCAGACAGATTTTAAGACACATAAAAGTGACACGTTCAAAGACACTCACTATGGTGTAGCATTAACCATTCCAGTATCAAAGAGGGTTAGCACCCAGTCTGCCAAGTTATCTGTGTCACCAGAAGTTACAGCAACATGAACCTGTTCTACTGCCTAAGCAAGTTTCTTGCTGAAACACACCTACGATGATTCAGACAAGGTGTGGAAAGCCAGGTTCATATGTTACACAAAAATGCACTATTGTATTTTTCCATTCATGCACATTTCGTGTACAAAAAAGACAAAGGAAGCAAACTTCCAGGAACTGAGTATGTATACACTATTGGCATTAAATTATTATGAGTAACTTAAGTCTCCCTGAGTTGTATAATACAAACTTACAGATTTATTGTCTTAGCAAGACATTAAGTGAGCCAAAGAACAAAATCACAGAAATCACAGGGAAAAAAAAAAAAGCAATCACTTTATAATCCACTTATTAAGCCCACCTGGAAAAGAGTGATACACAACAAGCACAGCCGATGTTACATGAAAGTATAGTTTTGAAGATTTCAACTAACTTTCAGAATAACAAATGAGAAAAATTCGCGTTTTTAACACCATTATAGATGTGAATCTATAGATTAAACCACACTACTTGAATTTTTAAAGTTGGACTAGCACTGCTATATTAAGTAGTATCCTTACTGGCCTCCTCGTTTAAAAGTAGACCCATCGAAATAACCAGAAGTCAGATCTTCCAAGGACTTACAACATCAGCTCAAATATTCTGGTATTGTACATAAATGTCTCAGAACTGTGGGATTCCCATTTCGTATGGTCCTGGTCTCTTTTGGTTAGCTTTAAAACAAGCATGAAAACTTGCTATTGATTTCAAAGTGAAAGGCAAAATTAAAGCCTATTTCTTTTTTCAAATCCATGAAATCTTGTTGGCAGGTTTCACCCTGAAGAGCCCCCGCTCCCAAGAGCAGCACCTCACCTGCTGAAGAACCCGGTCCAGTGGTTCGGCTTTGCTCAGACCCTCTGGTGTTAAGCCACTGACTTCCCGACACTGGTCACTTAAGTCCAAGTTGTCTGCTTTCACCAGGGATTTGTGTAGTGTCCCTACCTGAAAACATGTAAGAAATTACGGACAAAAGTGAGAAGCAATGGAATTAGCTCTTTAAAACAATGCGTTCAGACCGCAGAAAAATCAGAAAGGTGCAGGATCCCGTCCCGGCAACACCCGCCAGGAGAAAAAGCATTTGTCTATTTCACAAATCGAAACCTTTGGCCTCGGTTTCTCTCCCTCCCACCCAGGAGGGCCACGCTCTCCGCTCTGGGGTGCCCGAGCCCATTTCCACGGGACGCTCTTTGCAGTTAGCACCGATTTTTGCGGGAGTTGTTAACCGCAAAGGGAAGATCACTTCATATTAAGGCAGCTTCATGAATCTAATAATGAAATTAATAGTCATGCTTGTTTCATCGAAGCCCTTCATCTCTAGGGGGTTCTTGTTTATGAGAGGACTTTTGGGGGGTGGAGGGGGCGGGAATTTGGGATGCCTTTTAGATTGGCCTAAAAATTAAAACAAGTTCGTATTTTTTAGAAGTTATCCAAACGTTGGGTAAAAAAAAAAAAAAAATTAATAAAAGAACTGTTCCGCAGCAGGCCGCAAAGGGTCCAGTGGTTACCGGGAGCGGCTCCCGGGGCAGGACGCACGCTCGGGGCCACCCGGGGTAGCTTTTTGTTTTAAAGCTTCACAAGTCCAGAGATATCCTCGAAGCTACACACGCTCTAAGGCGGACGGGGCAGCGAGGGGTGGAAGGGGCCAAACTTTCTTTAAAAGTCACTTCTTCCCTTAAGATGGGACAAAAAGGGCCTTCCCGCGTGGGCAGCGGTGGGGGAGCCCCGGGCAGCGGTGGGGGAGCCGAGCGACCCCCTCGCCTTCCCCTCCCCTCCCCTCCCTCGGTGCATTTGTGAAATGAACAAACGGCCCCGGGCAGGCGGCGAGTGGCCGGGCGAGCCCGCTCGCCCCGCGCCCCGGGAACGCGCCTCGGCCCGGATGTCGAAGCCATACCTTCTTGCTGTGTAGGTCCACAACTTGCCACACCAAGAGAATTAGTTCCCTCTCATCCGAACCCAGTTTAGCCCCATATGCACCAGCTGTTGCCCCAAACAACACCACCAAAGAGTCACTGTGCGAAGCCGTCATGACCACAGGGGGAAACAGCTACAATCAAAAGCAGAGGTCAAAAAAGAAAAAAAAAAAAAAAAAGGACAAGAAAAAGAAAGACACACTGACAAACAAACCAAAAAAAAAAAAATAAAAAAATCCCACAAGGCTCACCCCCAACCTCCAAGTAATCCAAGGGGAAAGGAGCGAACGAGGAGTCACAGTATCAAGAGGAGAGAAAGAGCTATTTAAGGAGGTAGGCTGTCTGAGGGGAAAACATGGAGAAAGAAAGCTCTCATCTCTACCTGTTCCCGGTGCTCTCCTTCCCGGGGCTGATTGGGAGCTGAAATTAGCAAGCTGTGGGTTTCTTTCCCTCTGACATCATGGCAGAAGCTCAGCCTAGGCTTGGGCTTTTTTTTTTCTCTCACTTTTTTTTTTTTTTTTTTTTTTCCCCCTTCCCCTTCCCCTCTCCTGAGTTACCTGCCCTTGGTGCAGCTCATGTGACTCTAGTCAATCTCCCAAAGGGACAAGGCCATTGGGCCTCTGCAAAAGGTGTAGGAGGGACGGAGGGAGAATCAACGCCTGGCTGATCTGGCCTGATTGGTTTTTGAGGGAGATCAGAGGAAAACTCCCTTTCTCTCTCGTTAATTGTGCCTGCAGGAAGTGCCTCTACCTGCTTTCGGTTTGCGGGATCCCGCCCTGCGCTGGGCACTGCGCGGGGTCGGGCTCCGAGCCCTCACCCCGGTGCCCTTCCTGGGGGAACCCCAACAATATACACGTGCAGTGTAAAAACACAATTTATGGCTTAGCGTTGAATCCCACGAAACAAAAGTCTTTACCTGCTCCTGATTAATTGCCTTTTGTGCACGTTGCCGCGTGTGTTTCCAGCTACAGCTGCCAACGTTAATGTATAATAAAAGTGTACTATTCTACAGTGTTTTTAAGGGATGTTACAAACAGAAAGTACTTTGCATTTTAGGCCCTGTTCTTCCTCTAGTTTGTAAAGGTGGGTCCTATAAAATTGATTTTTTTTTTACTATGAGAAAAGGTGTATGTTGGAAGTTTTGCAAAGTAGCAATATAAAGTCCTGTATTTTATACCCTACGATGTGCAATAAGAAGGAGCTGGGCGGTAACTGCAGAGCCAGCTTGGCTCTGTCTCTCTCCCGTGTCACAGGTGAGACTCCGCGGTGGGAAATCACCACCTAGTTTGGCTGCTACAAAAACACCTCTCTAAGTGTTTCTGCTCAACAGCAGCAATATTTGTACCAGAAGAGACTCAGACAACTTCCAGAGATACTGTCACACCAAATTCATTTTGAAGCAGAAAAGAAAGTTAAAAAGACTCTAAACTCTTGACACTATTTTTCCTATTGTCACCACTGATGAGCTACTAATGCTTTTTAAAGGCCAAATGCTGCAAGTTAGACTAGTCATAATTTTTCTTTTGCTTAATTAAATCTTCAGTTTGTACTCCAGTATTAGTGTTGCATTGAAATACGGTTTTCACTGAATGAAAAATGGGGCTGCTATTTAGCAACTGATGTCTATCACGGGAAAATGCAGAACTGGACATTTAACTGAATATCTGATAGCTTTAATTATTAAATCACATTTTCTCATCTTCTTTTAACATGCTAATTTTAGAATTGGTTAATTATAGCAGTTATTGTGGACCTCCTTCAGCAAATACTGATTCATACCATCAACAAGACTAATTCCATTTATTTCAGTGAAAACAAACTACTTTTCAAGGATGCTGTCTCATGTGAAGTACCTTAGAATTGATGTATTAGAAGAATTTACCTGACAGGGGCCATGCAGGAAACTTTGCAATGCACAGGTGTATCTCACTGAACATTACAAGATAATTATTAAATGCCTCTCAGCTGTTTCTCTCACGTGCAGCTGCCTGAGAAGCAGTTCTGAAGATAGTTCATTGTTACAGAAAGAGCAAATTCCCAAATACTCAAAGATGAAAACTTTAATCTGTAACATGTTTATATATTCAAAATGTTTTCAGCATTGTATTTTCTAGCATTGCTGAATTTATGCAACAGCTATATTTTCCTCTGTCAATACATTTCTAGAAGACATTGGTAGAATAAAAACCTACTTATATTCCTTTTGGTTAGTTATATCCTTTGGATACAGCGGTAATGAAACAGCGTAACAGCCTGATCACTGAGTATGGGATGATTCTTATCCCTCAATCTGTAATAAGAACACAAAAATACATTGACTGCAAGTGTGAGAACTGTTCCTCTTACCCCAGCCTGCTCCTCCCCTCCCAAACACACACGTGTTGTGGGGGTGTTTGGGGGGAGGCAATGTTTATACACATCATTGTAAACCCAGATTTTACCTGTAACTGTGTTCACACTAAAAAATAGACCCGTCTGTTCCAATTTAGCTGCCTTCAAGAGGGTGTCATTTCATAGCCCTAATAAGTGAGTACTTCATACATAATGGGATTATAATTAGCAGATTTCTATAGAAGATCATACACATGATAGATTCTTGGCCAGGTTGACATATATGATCACAGGCTCCAGTGAACTGGCACAGAGAATGCCAGTACATATGTACCTGTCTTTTAGGATCTAATGTGAAAGAAAAAGTATCATAATTCTCTTAGAGTGACATGTCAGATTAAAGAAATCCTCCTCAGATCAGTGTCAAAGACCCTAGAAAACTTTGAAATCTATGTGTGGTATCAAGGCTAATGAGCCCAAAGGCTTCTATGCTTTTCACAACTATATTTATTCATCTTATAAAATGTAGTTCCTCTTCCTAGAAAACTCATCTGGTTTCTACTTTTAGACTACCATGATTCACATAATTCTACTGTTATTACTTCATCTAAGCTATGCCAGCTAAATGAACTTCAAATAGATCCTATAATGTTTAAAAGAAAAATTTAAATAAAGGCTGGCCCTCCTGGGATATCAAACCTTTTAAAGTATCACATTATGCAACTGGTTTCTCACTTACCTTTTATCCACAGCCCTTCACCTCCCTGCCCTGAATTATACCAGTTTCTGCAGTGATACTGATTTAAAAAATAGGAAGGAATGACATTGCTGATCTCCACAGAACACCAACAGGATCCATTTCCTGAAAAACATGTGGGACAAACCCTTGCACAGTGAGCATAGCAAAGTTAATTTGTAACCAAGATCTTGCTGAAATAAAGAGTTATTGCTCACCTCTAGTTTTATTCTGGCAGGCATATTTATAGAGGTTTTTAGGCTCCATAGAGGGATGATGTCTCATAAATGTAACTGCATGGAGAACAAAAGTTTTAAAGACGGACATTCATTGTTATGCAAGCCCAGTACTGTAATTATTTTGTTTGTTTCTTATTAATCAAGCAATTAAAACAAGAAAATAGATCACATGAGAACACTGAACAAACTCATTAAATTCATTGTGCTTGCAATGGATAAATCTGTAGTTGTGTTTTCATTCTTACTAAACACAGTTTCATGAGAGAGGGAGTGGGAGAGGAAGAGAGAGAGGGAAGGGGAAAGGGAAAGGAGAGGGCACTACCTCTTTTACCTTTACTACATTATTATCAAAAATTCCTGTGGACTGAATGTCCTGATCACTGAAGTACTTTTGTTAAAGCCGAGTATGAAACTTGGAGACATGAGATCTGATATCCTGGCTGCATTCAGATCTATAGAAATACTTAATTACCTTTCAGGGAAGCTAAAAGTCAATCTTTTGTTCCAAACTTGTATGCCATTGAGAAGTCATTTATCTTCATGAATATTTTACTCATCAGTTAAAAGGAAAAAAATTATGATGATGCTTAACGCTGCAAATGGTTTGAAACACCCTGAGAAACGTGAATTAACTTTGAAGTTGGGTCTAACTTCAAAATTGGCCATGCTGGCAGGACAGGGAGTTTGGACCAAAAGACCTCCAGAGGTGTCTTCTAGGCAATTTTTTTCTGTGATTGTGAGAAACAGATACCAAATTGAGTGAGTATGAAGCCTTAGTGTTTATCTGCACTGGAGGGATAGACATGCCTCAGCATCTCCAAACTGAACTGGCACAGGAAGTAAAAGATCTCTGAGTGATCTGTAAGCAAATGTGAGAAGACATTTAGACTTCATATCCACTCAGTCCTTGGCTCCTGGGTTGGATTATAAGCAACTGCAGCAATATTTTTTAAAGGAGTAGCTTACTGTAACTCCTGAAACATAAACCCCTATGTAAATAATTTTCTGGCATCCTTTCTTTCGCAGCAAATGAGTGGGAAAAGGCATGGGAACAACTGCTTAACAATTTTCTTTGATTGCTGTCCAGGTATTTGGAGAGATCTGATTTTTTGGACTGACAGGTAGGTCTGTCATGGTTACAATGTAATGTAGAAGCCTTGAAATAATTTCCATCAAGATATCGCCACAAGCTGGGCAAGATGCAAAAGAGCTTCAGAAAGGTGGTTCTGGTGGGTAGTTACCCGGCAGACACTCACACGATCAAGCCACACTGAAAACATTCACTTAGATTCCTGTATCCGCTGGAATTTAATTTCTATTGACTTAAAGGTAAATTAAAACATAAAATTGGTGATTAGACAAGATAAATAAAAATGGAATTACTTCCCCTATTATTTCACATAACTTCTCTCCTTTATGGCGTGACAATCAATCCAGTGTTTTAATCCTACCAAGGTTTTATACTTGCTCAGCTCCTGTTGGAGGTGTATAGGCGTGTGTAGTTTGGCCAAATTTCTCTAGATTACAGGTATCGGGCTTTTGAAAATTTAAGCATTTACTTTTCTATCAAATTTATGGACAGATCCAATATACAGGCATAGTAGTGTCTTTCATAAATATTATTATAGGTTTGCATTAAAGTTAACAGTTTATTACAAATACACAGTGAATTTCCTTTTTTTTTTTTTTCATTGGAAATAATGCCATTCTTCAGAAAATTTACTAGACAACTTTCTGGAATTAGAATCATTAAATTGATTCCTGATGGGGACCTCTACAAGTCCATTGTGCCCACAGCTGGACTGATCCAGCCAGGATTTTGTCCAGCTGTGTCTTGAAAAGCTCCCTGGATGACCTTTCCAGAGCTGCACTACCTTGCTGATGAGCAACTTTCTCCTAGTCGCCAATCTGATCTCACTGCTAAATTTTTAAATAATTCACTGCAACTAGTTGAGACAGGATCTTTAAGCTGTGGTAAATTAGACAAGCCATGTGATACAATTTCTGTTACCTAATGAGATGAATATGCAAGTACTTCCTGACCCTTTCACTCTACCTTACCTGTGATCAAAAATTGACTTTGTGTGAAGATTTACTGCCCCAACAATCTGTCTAAATAAATTTTCATTGTAATTGGTTACTTTTTTTACTTGTCTCAGGTAAAATATGAAAATGGAAATTCAATGGAAAATACTGGGTTTCCGGCAGGTTTTTAGGCAAATTGACATTCAGCCTTAAGTGAAAGCATTTCCATTACTGATCCACCCTCTCTTTGTCCATTGAAAGGATTATAAGTCTGTCAGTGCAGCAGCATATCCAACAGGAAAAAATTTGCTTTTTAATGGTAAAGTCAGTCTAGTGAGGTGTTTGTTACATAACCTATAAAGGAAAAAACTTTCCATCACCACCATCCTTGCTACCATCACTATCACCCTAGGGAAAACAGTAAATACATAAATTGATAACACAGTCTACTGCAATAGCTAAAAGCCAAAATCCTGTCTGTTATTCATTAGTATTTACCTACAATTAAGTAGAATCATCTTCTTAATTTATAAGCAATAAAATTTAACATTACTTTATATGTTTATAGTTCAACGGGATAAACTTCTATCTTTGTGCACAGATCAAGAGTTTAACACCTCATAACAAAAAATGAGAACGACCTGATATTTACATGAAGCCTTTAATTTGGGCCATTTTATACTTTATATTTAACAGATCAACTCAGAGACTTCCAGTCACAGAAGCAGCAAGACGGGAAACTCAATATCCTTTAACTTTTTCTAAAAGCTTTTTTGTACCACTCCTTCAATGAATCTATGATATGCAGCCCAACATACTCCCACACTTAAATGCATTCACACTGTACAGCTGTAACATTCTCAGAAGTTCACTGAAACACAAAATCACTGATATTTCAAAATGAGACAGCTACAGCCATGTGGAAGGTTGGATATCCAACCCCAGTCACCTTGCACAGAAACATAAAAACAGTTAGACCACATAAGAAATGTAAATGCCATTATCTACACCCAAAGATCTGCGTGCTGTACACTGCTCTCACTTACTGGGAGCTGAAAATCAATGCTGCAACATAGCAATGATGAAAGAACTGATCATCAAGTAAATACAAAGGACTGTGTACTGGAAGTCCAGATTATCCATGGAAAACTACTGTACAAATTAACAATTAATGATGAATTTATGCAAGTTACATTTTCTCAAGCTTTACTGACAACTGGCTGATATGGCCTCATGAGACTATCTTGGCAGAAACTGCTAATCTCTGGCTGTTTATTCAAATTGTACCACAAGATCTCAGCTGACATAAAAACCTTGATAAAAAAGGAGGTTGTGTTCCTATAATATTTCATTCCCATTTGATTTAGCTGCTCTGATATTTAACCTGTTTCTTCATTAGAATTTAATTAAGCTTATTCCATGTACAGATATGCTAATACATATCTTTTTCTCACCACCATATAAACAGAAGTAAAATATAAATGCAAAATTCAAGCAAAACTTAACCACCTGTTGAAGTATTTACATTTAAAAACATTTCATCAGAGTATTTTGTATAATAAATTGATGAATGTAATGATGTGCATCCAAAATAGACATGATAAGACTTATCATTCATTGATTTCCTGATCTTCCATCTCGATTATATTTATTTTGCTCCACTTCATTTCTACCACCCTGGTATCTGACTGGGGGATTTCAAACACACTGTATGTCCTATTCTATCCAATTACAAGGATGGAATAATTTCCTCAAAGTTGCAGACCTCTGCTACAATATTTTTTTTTAATTTTTGTTTTCACTATTTTTGTCTTGAAAGTACATGGCCTTTAAAACATCTTGTCTGACTCATTACTACCAGACTCTAGCAGAACTATTACAACAGTTACTAGGAAGATTAGATTAATTTAATTTCTACTCTACCATTTGTATCTCGACAAGACAACTGCAGCTTTTGCAAAGAGATCTCATTTTTTCTACAGCCCCTCTAGATGCAACTGCTTGCAAGCAAGACTCTACACCAAACTGTATTATATTTTATGTCAGTAGAATCATCAGATTCTCATTCAAATAAATTCCCTTGTTCTGTTCAACAAATCCCCTCTTCACTTTTATCTCTGAGCATGACTGAACAAAATATCTTTCTTTCCTCTGGCCTGATGCTGGTTCTTACACGCTGTGGAATACACAGTGGAAGTAAGACAGAGGTAGCTTCCTTACAGATACATCTGCCTGATACAAGGGAGGGATGTGATTTCGGAGAAGAAACATTCTCAGAGAAACCTGTTGCACAGTCAGTATCTGTATTCAGACCGGAAGAAGACAGGTATGCTGAGATTATTCCCTTTGGCATCCTGTAGAAATTTTAAATTTAAGATGCCACATGATGCAATTCAGTGATTTATGATTTAATAGCTACAGAATTGCTTTATAAACACAGGTAATAACTAAGCACATGGCAAGCAGGTGCAATTCCCTTCCCAATACGTTGGAGTTGTGATAATATACCATAACAGAGCTGTTTCATAAGCACCAGTACCACCTCACCTCTTCTCCACAACCCTCTGCTCACGTGGCACACCCTTGTTTGACAGGAAAAGTCACCTTGTGTTCAGTCGTTCCTTGTTTTCCCCAAGTAATTATTTCAACCATGCTGTGACACAGTTAACACGCATTAAGGTTTTGCCTTTTCTGTGCTCAAAGATATGGTGGTGAGGAAAAGAAAAGGAGCCCTGGAGCAGACACAAGAGAAAGCTGCTGGCACGTTCTGGGAGTGTCAACCCCTGACTAAAGTGGGTTTAGTCTCTGGGTGAAGCAGATATCTAGGACATAACTAAATCATAGCTACTCCTTTCCATAATCTAGTGCTTTGCTTTTGTGAGCAAATCTGAGGAGTCGGGTCTGCTTCATTATTTTTCAGTCAAATTAAATCCTAGTAGGCACTACAAGCAAACATATCCCTGCTGAGGAAATGGGAAGAGTTAGGATTGGTTGAGGCTGCCACATATGACAAACTGTGTTCTCAAGCTGTAGGTTTCATCATGAAATCTGCTTGACATAAATATAAATTTCAGGCATTCCTTGTTCATGCGACTGCAGCTATTCATTCTCATCACACCTTTGGCTCATTGGACCCTCCAGTTCTTCAGCACTGCTGTTTGTGGGGCCCCACCGTGAATCAGCCGTGAGATACGTGACCTTTTGAGGTATCCCTTAAGGCAGGTTCATTCCCTCGTTTGGTTCAGTGGTTGGATCCACAAAAAGTTACCTTGGCAAAACCAAGTCGGTGTCCACGGGGCAAACAAGAGGGGCCCTTCTGCCTCCCGTGGCTTTGGGCACGCCGGGCTCTGCTTGGCCCGCACGGTGAGCGGGGGCAGCCCCGCGGCCGAGTCCCCGTGGGCAGCCCTTGACACCCACTTGGTACAGACATAAAATGGAAGGTGTGCGATCGGGTCTTTGTGTCTCTTCAAAACGCTGGATTACTTTCTGCCTACGCAGGGATCCCAGTCAGTGGGTGTGTCTATAGTAGGGAAAAAGCGTGCTTTTCCACGTAGATAGCTGCCTGGGAGTTAAATTCTTGCCAGTTAGGCTAAAGTACCAGCAATCTTTGCTTGTGCAAGAGCTGAACTTTTCCTGGTCAGCTTCCGGTAAGAAAACATCAGTGCCCTTGGGGAAGACAAGGCAAAGGGACTCAATAACCAAGGGTGGGGATTCTTTTCAGTGTAATGGGCTCTGCTCTGTTCCTCTCAGGGTAAGATGAGCCATTCTTCCAAAAGTTACCTTCAAAATGTTTTATGTTTTGCATTGTTATCAAAAGCGTGAGACTTATAAATCTAAACCTTGGGAACCTGTTTGGTTTAGAGGAACGAGGTGGAGCCCTCCGCCTTCAATCAAAGATTATCTGCTTCAATCAAAGAGATGTGAACAGCTTGCATTCTCAGCTTTTGATTTCCACAAAGCCTGTTTGTTTTACTTAAGGCTAGTTTGCTACTCCCCTGTTACCAGGGAATTGCTAGGGAGCTAAACCACACCTTTATGAACATACTTAGCACTTCCTGCTCAGGGCAGCCTTAAAAGCAGGTCTGCTGTGCTGGGAGAGATAATTGGAGGTTAAGAAAACATAAACATCTACAGATCTCACCTGTCTTTGTGCTCTTGTTAAATAGTTCACACAAGGTCTTGGGGAAGTGTTCGCCATGAGATGTATTTTTCAGAAGTATTCGATGGTTAGCATGATGATAATATGTTTCCTTCCCTTTCATCCCCTTGAATCCAGCGCTTTCATTGGTGGCTGTTTTGTGACTGGAAAAAAATGAATTGGTGGGTTCCTCTCAAATCCCTCTGGGCTGACTGGTAGATCGAGCAGACAGGAAAAGGGTTCATTATTTGTAAAATATGTAAACAACCCTTTCAGTGCTCTGAGGCAGCATGGTATAATTGCTAGATCACTTGCATCCTCCTTTTCCTGCTTCATCTGTAATTTAAATTACTAGACAAAAAGACTTTTCTGTCCCGTTGGTGCTCAGTATTTACATGAATCTCAGGAAGTTGTGTTTGTTGTTTGGGCTTTTTTACTGCAATATACCTTAAGAAACAATTTTTAAACACACCCCCATTCAGTACCATTAAAAAAATCAAAGCACAGAACTCACTGCTGAAACTTAAAACTGCCTAAAAATGCCAAAAGCACACTGAACATTCATATTAGAAACCTTCCTACCAATGAATCATTCCCAGAGTTTCACAGATTTCCCCTTTTACCCCTCCCTTGGAGGCAGGATATAAAACTATGTTTTGTTTTATTGTCACTGAATACTGCAAATGGGACTTCAGTTTATCACCAAGTATTTCTTACAGGTTTTGTGACATGTTACAAATGAAGGCCTGGGTGGACAGTAAGGATGATTAATAAGATACGGTAACTAGCACAGCAGAGAGGTGGAGTAGGTGTGAGTAATTGTATTCTGTTGGAACTTATTCAGAATCCTGCAGTTCACAGGCATGAACGAATTTTGTAATCACAGCTATTAAAGGAAAGGACAGAAAATTAACAGTGTTATAGTGCAAGTTTCCTTCAGGATTTCTATAAAGGGGAAAATATCTACAGGCAACTATAAAAAATTTAAAATTTGGAATTCGTTACTCTATTTTCATTTTTGTTTTTCTGAGAAGGAAACCTGCAGTACACATCAGAATGATGTGGAATCAAAGGCAGTGGGAAGGGATACACGCAGCCTCCATAATAGTCACAATATCTTACTGAGGGGCAGAGAAGGAGGTTGTGATCATATACAGAGTGAAACAAAACCAGTGGGTGTAAAATAACAGCCAGTTTCATTTATTTGCACATTTTATCAATAGGAGCAACCAAAGCCCCAGTTTGCAAACAGCCTGGGCAGCTGGGATGGAGGAATGGTTTCCACAGCTCTGCAAAGATTTCATGTGAAGCAATACCCTTCTACTGGGATTAGTTGCCTTACTCAAGACTGGGCTCAGAGGGATTTACAAAACCACCGTATACACTCACTCAGAGTCATACAGTAACTTCTTCATTGTTAAATGGACAATAAGCTGCATAAGATGGATGGGTTTTTTCTCTCCTGTAGAAGAGAAAACATCCCTTTCTTTAAAAAATCCTAAGGGGCTGGTAATATGTGGATTAAGCAGGCAGGATTACACCCTCTCATCTGAAAAAAAAAAAAAGAATAGTGTATGACAGCTGACAAAAAGTGTTAAGTCTCTTTCAGGGAAAGGGATAATTAAGTCAACAGTCCTGCAAGTCAGGCCCACAGTTCCCAGTTCTTGGGCAACAAATATTCATTGTCAAGTACTGCTGTTTAATAGAAAAAGTGCTCGTTTTCAATCAAGGCTAGATGACAAAACAAATATTAGTCCCATTTTAAGAGGGAACTTGGCTTGGCACTGGCATGATGGTTTGTTCAATGGCTTAGGAATACTGAGGTAAAAATGTGTATTGGAGTGCTCCTAAACATAAAAAGCCACAGTTGCTACCTTCATTTTTAATATGAAACAAGATAACATATGTATCAAGATATTGTAATGTATCAAGAAAGATTATTATGGGAATGATACATTGAGGAGTCTATTTGATCCGCGGTCCTTAAGGGAGACAAAACACAGAAATTTCAAAAGCATTGTTTATAGATGAAGGAAAATCAGCATTCAGGGATCTATTAGTTTCATTTCTTTAGCCCTTTAGAGGATATAAGACATATACACCCCTTGAACTGCTTCAGTAAGTTCAACATCACATTTCAAAGAATCAAAATATAAAGGTTCAATTTCCTAATCTATTTCCTAGATAAAAATACATCTTATTTCAAATAAGATAACATTAATGTCTGAATAGCAAGCTCATCAAAAGATGTGATCCCATTTTATAGACAAATATGGATGTATATCTCCATGTACAGATAAATAATTCCTTTGTTATATATTAATTTTCATTCCTCACCTTTCTGCTTCCTCATAGTTTTCAAGTTTGGGCCAAAGGGAGATACTTGATCTGTTCTATTTTAGCATCTCTGACTTCCTTCATCTTCCTTTAGTTTGTATTTTTCTTTGCTTTCCCTCAAGTATCTGAAAAGATAGAATATTAGCAGATAATACAGCAACACAGAATGATCAAATGTCTGTAACATCACAAGTTTCCCACACTCATATTACAAGTATAAATTGAATACATATTTCACACTTCATTCATGACACTTATTTCTATCTCCCCTTGTCCCCCCAGTGAAAGGAAATGACACTTCAAAGAAAAACTGCCCTAATAGTGTGAATTCACGTGTGCTATAAGGCCATGATACACCTAATTTCACATTTGATTGGAATGTGACTCGCTCTCTTTTCTACCAGCTGTACATACGACCTTTCTAGGGAGTGACTGCCCGGGAGAGATGTGCTCCTCCCACATAAATAATTCTTTATTGTGCCTTTGCTCCACCCCTCCCAGCAGTGCCTTCGTGTTTAAGCAACTTCACTCTGAAGTTACTATACCTATGCAAGTGTTGCTCATCATATAGCTCTTAATAATTGTTTTCCCTCTAGTTAATGCTGTTGTCATGTACTCTGCATATGGCTACACCTTAGAAACCTAATAAAATGAGATTCAAGTCAGAACAGCAAGACTACTTCTGAACTGCTTGACTCAAAGCAATTTTTTTTTCATGTGTTGCTTATGAGTAACAAGTCCTACATAGGAGGAGTGTATAGTCTCTTCTCTTTTTTTCCTCATTACTCCTCCTTCTGTGGAAGGAATTTTCCCCCATTCCTCCTTCCTACACATGCCACCATATGGCCACAGTTGCAGTCCATGTGCCTCAATCTGATACCCTTGGTATAACAAAAGGCATGGCTAGCAGAATTCTCTGTGAGGATTCAGAAACTCAGGATATCTGCTCACACCATAGCATGACATTATATTTTAGGCACAATTCAAAAGGCATCTTCTCAACAGGGCCTTTGGAAGGGGATGAAGATATGCTACGATTGATTAAGAACATGAAAAACAATCATGGGTATATCAAATCAACTCCAATGGCAGGCTTTAGTCTGAAGCTGGATCATGACTGAATTTTTCTTAGGGCATGCAAAGATTCCAATGTGATGTAAACCACATTCCTGCAAAAGACCTTGTATTTCTCAGCATTTGCACAGTTTCTCAAGAAGTTTATTGGGCCATGACAGATGTCAGTTGTGAAGGCAACATTCAGCACAGAGCTAAGCTGTTGTGTTCAAATTCAACTGCTGGTTCCTGCTAACCAGGCTCACTAGTAGTCAGCAAATAAAAGACTCCAGTGGACCTTGTAAAAATTCATTTAGTAGTCCTGAATAGAACATGGGTGAATTCGTGATGAAAGTTGAAGCAAAAACTTTATTGCCATTATTTTTATATCTATCAGCTATATTATACTTCCCGGACTCTGTATGCATTCTGAATAAAAAATGCATTGCCAGTGTCATTTCAATGTATCCAACTCCTTTGCATTGTCTAGATGCATTTCATTCCTCCATGGTAAGCTATGCAGTGATTGCAGGTTTTAAGGACATTAGTAATACTTGCTTTCGTTTTCATTTTGGACATTCCAAAACTGTGTCCTTTGCCCACGGCTAAAGGGTAGAAGTGTGTTAATGGAACAGGATTGTCATTTAACCTCTGGAAGGCCACACACTGGCTCAGGTATGCAGTGAATTACGCTCTACAAAGCTGCGTTTGTGTTCGGCCACGTAACTATGAACCTCTTCAGTGAGATGCTCTGGAAGGTGACTCAGCATCCTGTAGCAGTGCTCTGCAGGTACTGTCTTACTTTCAAATCAAATGGTAAATGCTATCAACTGAACCATCATCTCATAATGATTCTTAAGAAAATAAGTTAAGAAAATACTAGAAGTAACATTAAAATGTATCTCAACTGCTGCTATAGATGGACCACTGTGGTGATCAAACACTATCCAGATTTGCAAAGTCAGCCTTATATGACTGACTTCATGTGAAGAGATTCTTGCTTTTGTTTGCTTTAAGAAGTGTTATAAAAGAAATCTATGCTCACGGTTGCACAACCTCTTTTGTCTTCTCTTTCTCTTTGCTTTCTTCAGCTTAATTCTCGTAATTCTCCTTAATGTCTTGGGAAGATGACAGTCAAATTTTACCCAATGATTAGACTTTTCTCTTTTGCCCCAGATTTGTGTGTTCTTTGGGTCAATTTGAATTTTTTACCCTGGAGAAGAGCATCAAAACAAGTAGATGTATCTGAAAAGTACAGCAGGCATGTTCAAACAGCAATAAGTCTCACACTTCTTTTGCACTACAAAGAAAACCACAGGATAATAAACACATCCAATTTTAAATATAAAATATGTATGTTTATATACATATAATAATGACATGTGGGAATCCGATACAAGACCTTCATAATATGGAGGTGATAGACAGAAGCCTCGAAGAGCCCATGGATATTCTTTCTCCTTCCCTTTTTAAACAGGCATTTTTATTTATAGCCCACCCAGAATTAGGTCACTGTTGAAAATGTTCTTGGGCAGTGACAGCATGATACACCCAAGGCAAGAGGACAAATATACTCCTGATGCAGCTGCACTGCTATACAGTTTGTCTCAATGAGGCAGGAGGAGAAGAAGAATAAAATCTGAGTATTTTCTGTGAATCTGGCTCAAAAAAAAAAAGAAAGGAAAATTTACAGTCCAGAAGAACATTCAGCAGTAGCAACATCTGTTAATAAAAACACTCCATCTTGTAAGTTAAATGGTAAATGCCTATTTATTTGCTCAGTATAGCTTTCATTATTATTACATTAACCCTCACAGCTGACGAAGACAGCACCCTCTGCTTGAATGTTTTTGATGATGTAGATCATGGTAGTCAAGCTGTGATCCAAAATGAAAACACAATTCACAACTTAAGTCAGCGTTCCTGTAGCCTACAGCTATTTTTTCGTATTTGTCTGAATTGTAACTAGTTAACACAGAAGTATGTTCTAATAGTTGGCCTGGCAAAAGCATTCCAAAGATCTATTCAGCTTCAGAGTAAGGAAAACGGTTCCAGACCTGGTATAGAACAAGAGGTCATGTGTGACAACGTATTCAACAGTCTCAGCAGCATCGCTAAGAGAATGCTGGACTAGTTTATGAAACTCCTAAATTCATAGCAAACTGATACACTGCTCTGCCACTTTTCATCTTACTGGGGATGGGAAAATTACTGCAAACCTGGATGAGGGTATTTAAGTCTCTCTGTATTTTGCTTCATTGTGTTGTAGTACCAAGAGAAATTTAATATTGAGAGGATACCTAAGTCTAAAACCGGTTTGGACAGTTATCAGACAACAGACTCACATGACCATCTGCAAATTTGAATTGAATTCTGAACTTAAACTCTTTTCAGAAAAATCTTAAATTTTTCACGCAAAATTTCCAAACACACTGTTTGAAAACAAATACTGCAGCTGAGCTGGTTTGACAGCCTCCTGCCAGACATGGGAGGTCCTTCTTGCTTCCCCAGACTTCTTTTTCGCATCTCTTTGTACCTACTGTAGTGGTCAGACTTTAGCTGAGCCAATGCAACTTGTTAATTTACCAGTAAAAGACGTTTTAATCACCAGCCAGGCTGACTCAGTTCTACAGAGTCTGCTGCTGCCAGAGCCTCCCTAAATAAATGGGCTATAGTCAGGGATGAGAGAAAAGAGTCCCCTCCTTTCAGCCAACCATAAGACTGGCCAAAGCCATGAGTAACCTCTTCCTCATCACTTACACACCCTAAAAAGCTGATCTTGTGTTCGTAACCAAGAGTTCAGAACTTGTTTTGGCAAATAAATTTTTCGAGGAATTTTCAGAAGCCTTGACTCCCCAACTTTCCTTTAGCTGAATCAAGTTGCAGTTTCACAACTTTTTTCCTTTTGACAGTTTGTTGGGGCCAGAAATGCCATGTTAACTCCAAGCTGCTTTAGCAAGTACTGCTGTGAGGAGGAATGATCAGATATCATGCCCTTAGAGAGTCCTTCAAACAAATACTTTAGTATGACAGCAACATAAGAACAGACTTCCTTAAGGAAATTCCTTAACTGTAGTGTTATGGCATACACCCTAATCAGTTTAGTATAGAACATATTGATTTAAAGACATAACAGTAATTTACTTTAGATGCAGGAAACAAAGCAATAAAGTGAGAATAAACACTAAGCAGCCAAATTTTTCATTAGTTAGTGGGTCATGCACTCATAGCTACATAGCAGTATTTTGAAATACCCATGGCAGCTATTTCAGCCTAAGGGTCTTTCAAATTACTTTTGGAATTTTACATTTTTCAAATCTTTTGAGAGTGGTAGCTAGAGCACAGATGAAGGAAAAGACTGAGGAAAAAGAACAGTACGTCAGTATCCTTAATTTTTTTGTACCATCAATACCTGAGGTAGAAATTGATCTTGAAAAAGAATATCAGTGTTTCTTTCCCAGAACATCACAAAAGTCTGATGGTACGAAGGACAGATCTTTTCAACATATCAGATGCACAAGCATCTCTATTTTGAGTGTTCTGCTCAGGTAGTTCTGAACATGCATCTATAGCACTATGCACAGACGCACACTTAGAACAGTTGCCTTGTTTTAAGCATCATTTTAGTCTGCTACGAACTGATTCAGGTTTTCGAGAAAGGACTCCTGATGGCCGGAATAGTAATTTTATAAACATCCTGTCCCTATTTGTTAACAGGCTTTGCTCATGAATAAATACCATGCAGCTTTTTTCCTCCCCATCCCCACCTTTTAAGAACAAAAGCAGCCTCAGGCCATCGAGTCTTCCCCATCACCTCTTAATCTCTGGGAAACAGCTTCTTTCTCAATTGTTATTGCTTAACTAATGCAACATTTAACACCCCAGATGAATCAGCACTGAGCTACTCGTAACCCGACTACTGCTCCTTCAGCAGCACAACACTAAATTCACTAATCACAGTGTCAGGATTCAGATGAGCTCCATTTTGCGAGGTCATTCGAGAGCCCACATTTGCCTATGACGCCTTCTTACCTCTTCTTTATTTGAATCTGTCTCCGGATTCTGGTACATGCGATTCATTTCTCTGATGTAGCGCATTCTGATTTTCAGAACTCATGACCTCTATATAGTATTTGTTCTTCTTATCCGGACAGGTCCTAGATGATGTTTTGAAGTTTAGGGATTCAGGGTTTAGTATACCTACAGTGATACCCCGTGTGACCTTATTAGACATCAAAAGGAAATATTCTATTGGTCGAGCTACTGAAGAGACAGCAGTTCCAGTGAATAGAAAGTTTCTGTTTCTCATCTGAGCTAAACAAGAAACTCCAGTGTATTGTGGAAGCAAGAGGACAGATTAGTTACAAAACATTTCCTCAACAACATACGTATTTATATATACACAGATACTTTTAAAAATGTAAATTATGTAAGTATTTATACACATACACTTTTTTTCCCCACCAAACAGTTGTTCAGAAGGGTGGACAAGGACGAACCCCCTTGATATTTTTTCTGGAGTTCTAACATATTCCTGTGCGTAACTTTTCATTTTTCCACCCCCCTTCAGTTTCATGGAGCAGAATGGGCAAGTGTAACAGAAATAGCACCGGTCAGCAAGATCTTGTCTTCAACAGGTAACACTTATAACCAGTAAATAAAAATGACCTAGAAATCAGAAAAGGAAAGCTCCACTTTTGCCTTATTTTTTTTTTTTTTTTTTAACTTCTAATCTTGTATCTCCTCACTATCGCATCCAGGAAGAACATGTTTTTTTTTAGGTGACTGCTGCATTAGTTTTTCTTTGAGGCTACACATGATCTCATTCACTCTCCTCAAGGGACAAGCTGTGGGGCTGCGTTTATTGAGCAGCCTCTAGTGGTTCCCCATAGGAGCCACCCTGAGCTGTAACTGCGGGTGCTGCTCATACCTTGCACAGACCTATCAGAGATGCTCTGGACCACACGCTGGTCTATGAATAAGGACGAAGAAAGACAGTAGAAAGCCAATAAGTCAGTAACATTGCCCTCTGTGCCATAAGACCTGATTTCATCCTGAAACATTTATCTTCTGGTAATGACTTACAGGAAATGCATCAAAGCAAACCGGAGAAAGAAGAAATAGCCACAGGGTGCTTGGTTTGTCCCAAGCACACTACGTGAGGGGAAGGAAAAAAAAAAACGAAAGTGATATTAATTTTTGACCTTACGTATTCATCCTTCAAAGATGCTACAAATTTCCCATACCAAATAGATGCAAGGTTTCCGATTTTCTACTGTGAAACTCTTCTAGGAATTCCTATTCCATTCACAGCTGTAAAAAATCTACAACTTGTGAATCTATCACAAGACCCTAATAAATATAGCAATTGTCCACAGGAAAAATAGTGCACTATGCAAATCTTTTTAGCTGTTCTTTCATATTAATCAGTAGAGCAAGGTATTGCAGATGCCAGTCACAAGACTAGCTAGACTACCTTTTGAAATCTTTAGAAGATATTGACATGCCTGCAGTCCCAGGAGCCCATTTCAGCTCAGCTCTGAGCCCCTGAGCTCTTTCCTCAGCTATTCTGCATGTGTACCTTCCAAAATATAACGGAAAATAGAACTGAAGCATCAATATACAGAAAATCAAAAGCAGTCACTGATCTTGCATGTAGTTGAGGCCAATGTTGGAGTCAGGAGGTCAGTAACTCTTCTACTTTATGGAACCTTTTATAAATCTTGGCTTTTGTTTACATGTTTTGAATGTACAAACAAAAGGAAAAAAAACCACAATTTTTTTTTTGACTGGGAAGGTAAAGAGGGAACATAAATATACGAGGTCCTTTAGACCCACACTTCCCACAATGAGCCCAGCAAAATTCTCATTTTGTTTCTGCAAGTCAAACATGTAATGAACAACCAGCACTCGTTATGCCATAGAAAGCAACCCTCAGACTTTCTAAACCTCTTGCTTCTATAAAAAACCTGCCACTAAAAACATGTTACTGTGTTGTATTTACACCACAATTCTGGGCAGGCTGTATGGGGGGATATATTTTACATAAGAATCTGCACCTGACCTTTCCTTTAACCTCAGTGAAATTAAAGAAGAGATTAATACAAATTCCCCTTATCTGACTAGGAAAGGAAACAAGAAAGTCTTCATATACCCAGGCACCGGTTCAGGGATCACTCAGATCGCCTTTGAGCTTCCTAAACTAGAACTGCATCATAATTACTGATGCCTTTCTTCCCTCTTACTGCCCCCTTTTCTTACAAAGGACAATAAAACCTTTTCCTTCAGCAGCCTAAGGACAGAGCTATTTCCAGCCCTCTGGGTATCCAAACAGGTGATGGCGCAGCAATCAGAGACGAGGCCATTCAATGGAAGGCACTGCTGCTCCCTGCAGTGGTAACAGCACTCCCAAGCTGGACAGGCATCCATCTCAGCTAATCTCCAGGTTTTAATTGAGCTGTATAGGAAAAAAGTTTCCAAGAGCCTTCAGATTCTCTGGACAGCACTGGTACAGTACAGAAGAACAGAGAGATTCATAATCTGCAGTACTCATCTATATGTCGTCTTGAATATAATAAGATTGGTACAATCTAGTGTGATATCTGGGCCTTTGTTATGGGTAAGAGCTGAATTACACTGTAATTACCCTTGTGGCCTCCCTGTTGATGGTTTCGAAAGCCTTAACCCTGATAGAGCAGGTGTGTGTGTACTACAGACAGGCCTTCTGTTATGCTAATTAGAATTACATTTATTTATTTGGTCCTGATCTTCTGAGATTCTTCTACATTAAGCTTGTGATGTAAAAAGAAAGAAACTCTTTCTTCTCAGAGGATTAGCTAGTATGACTGAGTGTAATATAGACTTGCTTTCCAAAATTCCCCTGTCTCTATGTTCAACCACACTTCAACAAAGTTGGGAACCATACACTAATATCTCAGAGTATATTGCATTTTCCCTTTTTTCCTGGTTAATTTCTCAACTAATGGTTCATCACACCCAAAAGTGCTATTGTCCAAACCTGGTTTCTAACAGGAATATTTGTTTCCTTTTTTTTCCCTTTTCTTTTCTTTGGCTTTAACAGAGCTGAACATTTAAAGCTGAAGAAATTTATATATTTCTTATATATTCGAAGAAAAGAGCCACAAAGTGGTCCCCCAGTCTCCCTCTTTACAACACCTGGACAGCTCCTGAACGTTCCATTTTCACTTAGCAGATTGCATCATGACTGAAAACTGCTTTAATATCAGTCACTGAGACTTTTTTTCTCCAGAAAACTACTGTTATATTAAAATACCTTATTTTCTATTAAAAAAAATTGACTTGGACATTTACAGTAATAATGATAAGAGCATGGGATGGGATTGATGGAGCCACCACTGTACTGACAGAGTTCATCTTGGTCATCTTAAATTGCTGTGGAACTGGTCCCTGAGAGACCCTGGCCTGACCCCACTTAGATAATCACCTGGGGAAGACATGGATCTCAGTTAGTGCCTTACAAAAACCTGAGTCATACACTTTACACAGCACACTTAATATCATATAAAAGATATTCAATGTATGAAAGACTGAATATACATTAGTAATGTAAAAATCTAATTATAAAATTAATTATAAGGGCTTTTAAATTACTTCCATTGTTTATAATTATAAAATTAATTATATGAGTCTTCTAACTGCTGTCACTGTTTATGTTTCAATATGAAAACTTGGTGCTCTTAACTTGAAAATTTAAGGTAAAGGACTTCGGGTTTACACAGAAATTTTGGGTTCAGAAAAAAAAAAGATGCCTAACCATTTTGTGATTATGGACTGAAATAAATGAATATGACTCAACTTTTTCCCCCTAGTTTTTCTACTAAATATCAAAAGAAGAGTCAGCAGCATATGTGCTAGTTCACATGAGAAAATTAGTGCTCATCACGGCAAGAAAGGAAAGCTGTATTTACAGTACGTATTTAAAAATTCCTCTGGCAACCTCAAACTTTAAACTCAGAAGAGCTGCAACCATTTTGTTCAGTCCGGTTAGGATTCTGAGAAAAGGTTTCTCAGCTGGTTCTCTCAATTTGCATCCTAAATTGACACAAAGCCTTAATGGCTCCCCTGGCCAAAAGTGCTGTGGAAGCTCTTCCCACCAGCAATTAATTACTGCAACGGGCATGTTTTCACTCACAAGGGAAGATGCACCACCCCTGCCCTAAGGGGAGAGCAGCCACCCCACCTGTCAGCAGCCAAATATGTTTGGTATGCCCAGCCACATTCACTGGAGAACTTGGGATCCCGCTAACAAAAAGACTGAGGTTTCCTATTACTTGGAGGCACATTTTCAAGAGATCAAAACAAAGGACCAAAGGGATACTCTGAAACTCGGAAACCAAATTTGCAAGATTTTACACTTCTACCAAACATACTTGGAACCCCTAAAAAAAATAATCTCTTTTTTGAACTTCTGAAATCTTGGGAGTGGTCATATTAAAGTCAATGAGAGGAAATAATGCAAGCAACAATTATGCAGGAACAAACTCCTTACACAATTAGGGATTTCCTTTGCTTTTATAACAAATCTATTTGATTGACTTTCGTAAACCAATTTATTTATCCTGTGAAAAAGCACAACACCCTGTGTACCCCAGTCTCTCCCTAAAATACCAGTGTATGTGGATGCATACACGTGTGCACACAAACACAGACTGTGTGACTGGTTCCTTGTGTTGGTGGAGGAAAGGGTTAACTGATGATCCATCAACTCACTAAACCTTCTGGAAACAGGTATCATTTTCTCTGTGTTCTGGTGAAGATGTGAATATTGTAGGTTATAAAAGAAACACGTGCCAGAAGCACTGAGATAGGTGTGTTACATAAAAGTGAAATCTAAGAGAACAAGCTGTGTGTCACCCGCAGCACCCGCCCAGCACAGCCACCCAGTGCCAGGGTGGAAACTGGAGAGCTGCAAAGCCACGGATGGTTCAGCAGCAAAGCCAGCTTGCCATTGGATTGCTTTTTCTAAATGCAGTGATTCAGAATGGGTGGCCTGGCAACGTTTTAAGTTCCTGAAGAAAGCTGTCCATGATAAATACATGAAACTGAGGTAATACCTGAGATAAATATATTGTAGATTGAGAAGGAAATCCATTTTAGAGGACTTTAGAAGAGATGTAGTCTTCATCTTCTTTGGCTTCCTTGAAGTATAATTTGCCCAGAATTAAACTAATCTACAAAAAACTTGTCCTGTACTATTGTGCTCATTACACCTAAGTGGAAAACATGCAACTAAACTGAAACATAATTTTAGTGGTATGATGTTAAAACACCAAATCATGACACAGCATACAAAAATACACTTTCGGAGTGTAAAAATCAGGGATAATACAACAGGGGTCTTAAACATATTAATTTAAAAAATCAGAGCTTGTATTATCAATTAAAAATGCCAGGCTTCAGCGTACATTTCCAATTTGCTGCAAGTCTGAGTCTACGAATACTTTTTGTTTGTAGTGTGAAACTGGGAAAAAACCCACTCCTTTTGCTCTGTGGGCTTCTAAGACATCTTAGAGGAGACTCTGGGCTCATTTCTTAAAGGAGGGATTATATGTGATGGACATGAAACAATTATTTGTGTATAGTCTTCCCTGTAAATGCAACAGGTGATAACCTGGGATTGCAGTCTGACCTCTACTAAAAAGTGGGTGTTTACTCTGAAGATTTATTTTTCAGTTTCTGCAATTTTTTTTTTTTAAAATTGCTGTTTCAGATTGTTCTGTGACTGTATATTCCTTGGTTTTGCTTAAAACATCTTTAGATACTTTTGCAATCAAAACCTAAAACTTTTACTGTAATTAATTTGTGGGAAGCTTTGTCTGTAAAGGCAACTATTTACATGTTTAATAAATACTTTATATATATATATATATATATATATATATTCTTTGGCCATTCTAACTGTACTCTGAGAAAACATTTTTTAAACTTTAATGTATTATTTTGATGTAAATTTCTCTATTATTATTTCTCCCTTATTCTCAAGCCACAAAGCGACTTGGAACATCCTGCTAAGTTTAATTACATACTAGTTTAAGAAGTCTCCCTTCCTTAAGAAGTCTACCTACACAGCTTCCTATCTGGTATTAATTCCTATAGAATTTATACTTATTCCGTTAAAAGGCATAAAAGTATGATAATAACAAATTTTTTGAAGCATTTTGCCCACCTGTGTTGTGTGATGATAATTATACTTAATTATGGTAATAGATTAATACACTTCTCTAACTCTTACACTGACATTTATTGTGCAGCCTTGGGTACCTCCCTTCACCTTCTGTTTTCGAGGCTGTAAACCAGGAGGAAAGCCAGCCCAGCCAGGTATTCCAAAGAGCACAGGCTCTCTCAGCAGGGCAGAGGGGCTTTGCTGGCTCTCCGCTCACCAAGGCAGTCCCACAATCCACTCTTACCTTTTGAGGCATGGCGGAATTTCTACGGGAATGTTTTATATTAAACACAAAACTGAGCTCCTTGTCCGGAGTCATCAAACATCGGAAGTTTCTAGGAATGTGAATTCTACTCAGAAAAAAACACAAACAAACTTCTTTGGAGATACAGGCCAAGCTGTGGCATTAAAAGCAGTGCCCTCCTGACCCCCAGCTCGTATCCCCAGGCAGTAGGTTGGGTTACTTCGTATCACTGCCTTAGCTTGGAGAACTGGTCCTAAAATTATACAGTTTTAAAATTCCTGCAAGACGACTCATTTCCATGAACACCTGCAGCCCAGGTTTCTATAGGCCAGTTTTAAATTTAGTAGAGCAATATTTCTTTACTTTCTTACCTTTCTTACCATCGCATCTCCCTAATTTCTCATGGATTGAATGGAGTCTTCTCAATTCCCAATTTCCTATTTCCTGAGCCTCTTTGTTCTAGAGGTGAAAAGCCTTCTTCCTGAAATAGAAAATATTTTTATGTTGTATTATTTATTTGCTGCCATGTAATCATTAATTACACCTCAGACTTGGTGTTTAAACAACAGATTTTAGAGGTATTTAACTGTTCAAAGCAGCTCATGATGATAAAGAAAAAGAGAGAAATCCTTAGGTTTTCCCTGCCATTTGACTTTTAGTAATTACTGTTCCTTTAATACAGCTATCTGAGGAATTGAATACACAATAATATTAATCAAAATACGGGAAGTTGCTGGCTTAAGAGGCTTATGTTTATCTTCTGATTTGGACATATCAAATTGGGTTTCCTGTGAGGTTGTTTTGTTTTTTGGTTTTGTTTTTTTGTTCACTTTACAGAATACTGACCTGAGGCACGTTTCTACACCCCAGTTANAGTCTGAGTCTACGAATACTTTTTGTTTGTAGTGTGAAACTGGGAAAAAACCCACTCCTTTTGCTCTGTGGGCTTCTAAGACATCTTAGAGGAGACTCTGGGCTCATTTCTTAAAGGAGGGATTATATGTGATGGACATGAAACAATTATTTGTGTATAGTCTTCCCTGTAAATGCAACAGGTGATAACCTGGGATTGCAGTCTGACCTCTACTAAAAAGTGGGTGTTCACTCTGAAGATTTATTTTTCAGTTTCTGCAATTTTTTTTTTTTTAGACTAAAATTGCTGTTTCAGATTGTTCTGTGACTGTATATTCCTTGGTTTTGCTTAAAACATCTTTAGATACTTTTGCAATCAAAACCTAAAACTTTTACTGTAATTAATTTCTGGGAAGCTTTGTCTGTAAAGGCAACTATTTACATGTTTAATAAATACTTTATATATATATATATATATATATATATATTCTTTGGCCATTCTAACTGTACTCTGAGAAAACATTTTTTAAACTTTAATGTATTATTTTGATGTAAATTTCTCTATTATTATTTCTCCCTTATTCTCAAGCCACAAAGCGACTTGGAACATCCTGCTAAGTTTAATTACATACTAGTTTAAGAAGTCTCCCTTCCTTAAGAAGTCTACCTACACAGCTTCCTATCTGGTATTAATTCCTATAGAATTTATACTTATTC
>VWZG01003347.1:1096249-1120203 GCA_013396735.1 Grallaria varia | reverse complement strand
CTTCTGTTTTCGAGGCTGTAAACCAGGAGGAAAGCCAGCCCAGCCAGGTATTCCAAAGAGCACAGGCTCTCTCAGCAGGGCAGAGGGGCTTTGCTGGCTCTCCGCTCACCAAGGCAGTCCCACAATCCACTCTTACCTTTTGAGGCATGGCGGAATTTCTACGGGAATGTTTTATATTAAACACAAAACTGAGCTCCTTGTCCGGAGTCATCAAACATCGGAAGTTTCTAGGAATGTGAATTCTACTCAGAAAAAAACACAAACAAACTTCTTTGGAGATACAGGCCAAGCTGTGGCATTAAAAGCAGTGCCCTCCTGACCCCCAGCTCGTATCCCCAGGCAGTAGGTTGGGTTACTTCGTATCACTGCGTTAGCTTGGAGAACTGGTCGTAAAATTATACAGTTTTAAAATTCCTGCAAGACGACTCATTTCCATGAACACCTGCAGCCCAGGTTTCTATAGGCCAGTTTTAAATTTAGTAGAGCAATATTTCTTTACTTTCTTACCTTTCTTACCATCGCATCTCCCTAATTTCTCATGGATTGAATGGAGTCTTCTCAATTCCCAATTTCCTATTTCCTGAGCCTCTTTGTTCTAGAGGTGAAAAGCCTTCTTCCTGAAATAGAAAATATTTTTATGTTGTATTATTTATTTGCTGCCATGTAATCATTAATTACACCTCAGACTTGGTGTTTAAACAACAGATTTTAGAGGTATTTAACTGTTCAAAGCAGCTCATGATGATAAAGAAAAAGAGAGAAATCCTTAGGTTTTCCCTGCCATTTGACTTTTAGTAATTACTGTTCCTTTAATACAGCTATCTGAGGAATTGAATACACAATAATATTAATCAAAATACGGGAAGTTGCTGGCTTAAGAGGCTTATGTTTATCTTCTGATTTGGACATATCAAATTGGGTTTCCTGTGAGGTTGTTTTGTTTTTTGGTTTTGTTTCTTTGTTCACTTTACAGAATACTGACCTGAGGCACGTTTCTACACCCCTGTTACAGCCCACACCAGGGATCCATCCCATCGTACTTCTCCTTACACAAGAATGATGGGGAGCTACTTTGTGTATGGAAAGGGGAAGAGGTAGAAAGAAAAGGAAGTGGTTTTGGCTGAAGCAGATAAGGTGAAATGGTTGTTTCCACTTAGCCTGAATGAAACTTCACTTCCCAAGCTTAGCAATGACACACTCTGGGTTTAATTTTGCCTGTAAATGTAGGAAATGAGAAGGGACTTCCTTGGCACACAAAAAAAGCAATGGCAAGGACATTTGGAGGTGTATCTGTTTGCCACTGTTTTGCTGTGCTACCCTGACATGCTGAAGAAGAGCTGGAAAGGAGCACCCCTGAGATTACGCTCAGGTCTGGCACAGGGGGAAGGCACAGGGGCAGCTCCCTGGCAGGGGGTGGCAGAGCCCCAGCTCCTTCAGAAAAGGTGTTTCCAAGCTGGCATAAACATTGAGGAGCTAAGAAACTCTAAAAGCAGCTGATGCACAGAAAGGGCTGTTATCTCCCCTGCTGGAAGGTGGAATTTGTGTGTGAGGAAAGTGTAAGACAGACGGTGCCATCAGGACAGGTCAGCCCTGCTCTCCCCCTGCTCACCTAACCTGTTGGTAAACAAGGCACGACAATGCTCTGGGAGTTCTTAAACAGTTTCATTCCCTTTGATATACCTTCATAACACCAGTAATTAAACATTAAAATAGCATCATTACCCCTCTGTGTGCCTAAAACTATTTATGTGTGTTAAATTATACAGCAACAAGGAACCAAGTACTCCATAGCCAGTGCAATATGAATTTGCTGTTGGAAAATGCATAATTATGTTTTTAAACATATACCAAGCATTTTTTTCTTTTTTTTTTCTTTTGTGCTCAGGATGCTAAATATTTAACTTTATTCAGCCAATGGCATTCATCTAAATGAAATGAAAGATCATATCACATGGCCAATCAAACAGTTATACTGGGCTATTTAATTGTTTGGTTAACTAAAGTTCAGTGACCCAGAGAAGGTGAAATACTTAGTGCACTGTGTGATAACATCTTTGTGATCAGAAACAGTGTATGCTTTCCAAGCTCTTATGGTCATAGAATTTCCATGTATTTCCAATGGTGAAAAGTTAAGATGCAATTTTCTGTATCACAGAACAAAGTATCTTTCTGTGATTCAAACAGAAAAAGTGTGATTAGACTCGAAGAATTAAGGAAAGAAAAAGGGGTTAGGTGCAGGAAAAATACTCTTAAGTTCTATTGCAGTGCTTCTTCAGATGTAATATTAAAGTTACAAGGAATGTAGTTATAAGTGAAAAAGTAGCAACCTTGAAATGTTGAAAGCAAAAATAAGATAGTTTTTTCTCAGAGGCTCCTCCTCCTTATACAAAGTTGCCCAAATCAAACCATTACATAACATGGCAATTGTGGCTCGTGGGCATTATTCCATGAATAATTTCCACTATTCTGTTCTTGTTCTTTGTGTTTCCACTGCTGCTGAGAGTCAATCAGGTCCCTGAGTGCGCTAATAATCCTTGAAGACTCTGATTAGCTGCATCGAGCTCTCCACTCACACAGACCCTGCCTGTAGGTCCTGGTGTCCGTACAGACTCAGGCACTGCATCCCTCCCTGGCCTGTGGGGTCGGAACGTTTGAGTTCTGCCCTGCCTGTGCTTGGCTGTGGACCTTGTTGAGACAGGTCCTGACCTATGGACGGAGCTCCTGACACGACCTCAGCCCTGACTAAGCACTGTGGCCCTGCCTGATGATCTCTGGCTGCTTCTGGTGCTGGTTATTCTCAATGGACCTGATCCTGATCCTGACCCTGTCACACAGATTGATTCCCCAGCATCACACCTGGACCAGCCCTGTCCGCATAACAACAGAAAACAGGAGCCCAGAGTGAACCCAGGGAGACAGAAAATCTTCAATTTTCATACTACTTTAGTCTTCACAGAAAAAAACTTAAGGTGTATAATGTAAAATGGCTGGGGTTGAGTGTAATACACAATGCAAATTTTGGGCTGGAATGGATATTTAAGGAAAGCATGGGTAGAACCCTTTAATTTACAAGAAGTTGTTCAGCAAAATCAGTTCCTTCTGATTCTGATCTTTTTAAAGGTAGGATTAGTCAATTAGTGTAATGCTGTTCAATGTGATAAATATAACGGGATAAAGCCAAGCCTTGTTCATAGACACTAGAAGCATTACATACAGAAACTGAACATTGTTATAGAGAAAAAGGGAAATTGCAACCAAATCTCACTGATTCTGTGTTCTGCTTTACTCTTAACACTTCTCCTTTTTCTCTGAAAGGCAACACTTTTGTGATCTTCATATCATGGACATCTTTAACATTGCAAGAACCTTTCCTAATTTATCACAAGGAAGTCAATGTCTTCTGAAACTTTTTGAGAGCGCCTCAAAACTACCAACAACCTATAAATCAGTGTTTTCAGCCTGGATGAGATGTGGGCTACTCAAGAATTAAGGTTCAGCTGAAAATGCTTATTGATGGTATTGCTGGGAAGAAAAACAAAACAAAACAAAACTTGTTTTCACCATAGGCTTTTCACAAATTGGCATGAGGTAATAATATTCTGTCAAACATTCTCAGATTGCCTAATTTATTCAATGTTTGAAACAGTGTAGGCTTGAGAAAAAGACCAACTGGGTCACACTGAAATGAATAGAACTTTAATATACAGTTGTGGGTTTTTTTGTGAAACTTTCTGCCTCAATAATGTGAACCTTAAATATGGTTCACAACTTACACAATGAACAAAGTACCTCACCACTGGTTTCAGTGACTTCAACACTATTATAATCAGGCCTAACTTTTTTAAATGGAAAAGCCACATGGTGGCAGGAGAGAACTAAACATGTAAAAAAAACCCTCCCTGGTAAATGCTTCCCTCAGTTTGAACTGTAAAATTCCCTTCTACAGCACAGCTGAAGCTTCTTGGCTGTATTTTTAAATCTAATGGGCTTTGACATAATTCATTACTTATAATGTTTAAAACAGTGTCCATGACTTCTGTATTTCTGATAATACTGAGCAAGTTCAATATGGAATACAATGACTGTTAGTATTACAGAAACTTTTAAAGTTATGTAGTACAGTTCAGATTTGGAATCTGCTACCCGTTTTCAGATAGTCCACACTGCCACATATTCCCACAGCACCAGTAATGCAGTGACCAGAATGATCTTCACATCGCTATTTCCCTGTAGTCATTTTTATGGTGACACTACCAGGTTGATGACAGGCCATAAACAGTGCTTCAAATTCTCTGAAAATGAAATATTTAGCCCTGAATTTTTTTACGTGATGTGCTACATCATAAACAGGGCCACTATGCAAAAATGAAAAGTCTGATCTTTCACTTAAAGATCTAGTAAGGGCACCCTAAACTAACAATCCTCTGATTTAAGGCCATCTGGACATACCCTTCACTTTGTGGACATCCATAATTACAATACACTGATGTTTTGAGATGTCTCAATACAGTTGCACACACTGTTAGTACCTCCACAGTTGCAGCGAAAATTGATGTATAACCAACTATTTTTGCAATCAAAATGTAGTTCAGATAGCTGATTTCTATTATATGAAGAATAAGTGGATTTTGCAGTTTGGCACATGTATAAAATTCCTAACTTAAGATCTGTGACTCTTTAACCTGTATTGGAAGACTTTGGAGCATCTTTTCATTAACTCCATCATCTAAATCACTGACTTGACACATTCCATAAAAATAATTTTCTTCCAATCTGAACCTTTCTTTGACTTTAATAAATCTCCTTTAAAATGTTGAATCCTTACTAAGAACCACACAAATGACTTTTGAACTAAATGATTTAAGGGGAAAGAAGACATGAAGGAACTGGATTGCATACAATCCTCTTATCTCCATACCTATCAGTGCAAGGACTTTCTTAGGACTGTAAACAGTGTTGTAAAGTTTCTGAAATCCCAGTGGCCACAGCCCTGGTCACACCCAATTTAATGCCAAGAGGAGCAGCATAAACTACTCACCCTCTCAGAGGACAGGGTTCTTTCTCTCTAAACTGTGTGTAATTGGTTTTTTTTCTTTAACCTACGAGCCACCAGTGCAGATCAGACTGAGAAGTTTTCTAATAAAAGAACTGTTTCAGTGATTAGCTGATCTGACAAGAATTTACAAAAATCTGAAACTGTCTTGCAACAAAATAGTTTTCACTTCCCTGTCTATTCTTTTTGTATGCTCAGCTTTCACAGCTGAACTTCTCAGTTTCATTCTAAGTCCAAGAACTTAACAATCTTAACTGTCTTACTTCTCATGCTTTTCCGCTCAAAAATAGCCGACAACTTTTCTCTTCCCTTTTCCCGGTACGTGCAGAAAAGGGAGTTGTAGAATAACCTGTAGAGAAAATCTTCACCACTGTTAATACTTGCTAATTCTGCATCTTCTAAAATATTTATTCTATATAGACTCTTGCTTGAATGTGAAAGAATTTGCATTCCTATGTTGTTTCTGTGTCATCTGTTAGCTTTCAGGTTCTTTTATTCCTTACCCACAAATACTGAAGGAAAATCTTTTTTTTTTTAGTACTGTTAATAACAACCCAAAGAGTTCCACAACTGGAGCCTTAACTGTTTTTAAAATGTCTCTTAACTTTGCTCTACTTCTTCCTTGAAAATATTCTGATGGTTTTGTTAAAGAAAAAAAAAATTCTTTAGTATAATGCAATTGCCCTGTTTCTGCCTGAAAATAAGATCTCTGACATCTCTTGTGCTACTTAAATTACGAATTGTCCCTAAATATATACAAAGCTCCATTGTTTTAATCCAGACATCTGTTATAACTCTTTTACCATGATGCTTACAGAAATGTTTTGGTGTCAGCAGGCAACTAAATGTGTAAGGCTGATGCTTTTTCTTTATGATCTTTTTTATCCTTCTTGTATATTGGCTATGCACACTCTAAAAATTCTTAGGTTTTCCTTCAATCCTGTTAATACAGCATGAATTCACTTTAAGCAGCAGCAAACATGATAAATTGCTCATGAAAACCCATGGAATGTTCACAGCAAGTTTCAGGATGGGTAAGACTTTAATGTTAAGAGATAAGGTTATAAATTTTTACGAATTCAAACTATCTGGTCACCTCCTAGTACTCAGTGTTCTAAGCAGTGTTGCATTGATTCTACATCATGTTCTCTGTACCTCAGCGTAACCTGAGGTGATTTGACTCAGGTGACTGAAGAGGCTCTCTCTTAGCTCAGCCTTCCTCCTTGCTGTGTCATGAGAAATAGCTGGACACTGAAACCACAGAGACAGAGTTCATAAACAGGAGGGAAGAGTTAGAAAGTATAAAAAATAAGAGGAACTCCAATGAGATGAACCCTCATTTTTTTTCAGAAGTGTGAGTGTCTCAAGTTACTGGCACGACTGATCTCACCTCTAGGTCACTATTTTGATCCAGCTCGAACA
The DNA here is from genome assembly GCA_013396735.1 of Grallaria varia. NCBI lineage: Eukaryota > Metazoa > Chordata > Aves > Passeriformes > Formicariidae > Grallaria > Grallaria varia. The sequence goes on along the minus strand of VWZG01003347.1, from coordinate 1,113,728 downwards.
ATCAGGGAAAATCTTTGTTTTCTATCAATCTTCAAATATAATCTGTAAGATGGATATATAAGGCAATCAGTAAGAAGCACGAAGTATCATTATCACAAGATGCAGCATTTTGGACCAAATCTATGCTAGGCTTTTTTTGGCTGGGATTCAGTCCTTCAGGAGAGGAGACTCCTGTCTACTGGCTGAGTGGGCCTGTTGGAATCCCTGCTGTTTGGTGAGAGAACACGGCAGCCCAGAGGAAGTGGTGGATCTGGCTGCATTGCCAGGCCTGATGTTCACCTGCTAAAGGAAGCAGCAGTCAACCATGTCATCACCTTATACCTCTACGTTGACTCGTGGTCCCAGTTACATGACAGTTGTGTCAACAAAAATATTAAATCAGTGGGGTTTTTATCTGTGCATACCAACATTTGCATGAATTAACTCTATTTGCTCTATATACAAGTGCAATTAGTTAAAGTTGCTACTTTTAGTATCTTTTCTTGCTTCTCAAACAACCTTCAAAAGAAACACAGTTCTTAAAGATGACTGACTACTGGAAGCAGCTGTCCAAGGCCATCAATGAGAACATAGGAGACAGTTGTAGCTCCCCGGTGGAACACATTTTACTTTAGTAGCACAGTTAGGAGTAAAAAGCAATGGAGAAAATGTGAGAACTGAATACTGAGGCAGCAAATTCGTGCTAGGTATAGGGCAGAGACTGGCAAAAAGGAAAATTCTGGTCAGGTGGCTTGTACTAAGGTTTGTCTGGGTATTTTCCCACCCTGTGAGTTGCAAAATGCTTGGCTCCCTGTGGCCTAGAACTCCACTTCAGTTGCAGTGCTCATGAGACAGTAAATCTCCTCATCTGTACTATGTTGTTGTTGAATAGCAAGTGACTCATCTCAAGAACATCTTGGGAAAGACAGCTTCACTTTTTTATGCAGTAGATAACTAAAGTTACTGCTTTCTTTGTGAGATAACGTCACATTGTTATATTGAATGTACTAATAACAACTGAAGATCCATTAGTGGAATGAAAAAAGAGTGGTAGGTCGATGAGGTAAAGTCTAAGGGGTTTCACCTCTTGCTTACTATTTGCTGCAAGCAAGGACTTGTTAAAGTTCTCTTTAATTTCAGTGGAGTCCTATTGAAGGAAAACCCCTTCTGCTGTGGACGTTTCTTCTATTGAGAAGAAAGAATGAATTTTTGATAACAAGCAGGAATAACAAATATAAATGCAAAGTTTAGAGAAATATTATGCCATTAACAGCTAAGGATTTTACTTCCCCATGTTTATTACAGTTTACAAGCTAAATTAGTAAAACTCAAATATACTTAGTTATGACATAATCAGACTTGAAAAATTAAGTTCTAGTTAGCATTTGTAATTTCTTTGTAAAGATAAGTAACATGGCTATTCAGCAGCTGTCCAGAACAAGGTACAGGAAATTACAATATGTTTCTTAATCAGTAGTTATCTTCATCTTATTACAAATTAGTGACTTAAAAATTAACAAAAGTAAGCATAAAAAATGTTAGGCACAATTGAAATAAATAAAACTTCAAAAGCCTGATTCAACTCCTCCGTAACTTAATAGACACCTTGGATGCTTAATTGAATAAAAAAATTTGAGGGTACTCAGAGTATATATTTTTAATACATCAATAGTTGAATTGCCACTGAAGTATGCAACGTGTTTGACCTCAAATACAGCATGCAGTCTGTAATGATGTTTGCCATAGAACAGAGTTCTCGTACCTCCAGGTTTTTCTGGAGGACTCACACTTCACATTTGACTTTTTCAAACTTATTACCACAAGATAACGCAGTAAATGAGCTTGATTGTGTAAACAACCCTTATTATGTTCAAGCCTAAATAAAGTAATGAATAAAAATAGCTCTAGATTTTCCATCTACCCAGAAGAATATTGTGTCATTATTGTAGTTTAAAACCATTCTTACCCATATCAAGAATTTAATTATGGACTCTTAAAACTTCAGATTATATAATGATCATTTAACATAGAATAATTTTTTTCTGAAGAAAATTTTACTTTTAAACTTTCAAAGCCTCTCCTTTCCACAAGCAGCTCTTTTCTGTTTTCTGCACACAGACTTCCTAGAAATCAGAAAAAATTTTGATGGAAAGTAAAGATGCTGTGTTCCTTACAATTTGAGCTTCTGTGTGTATGCTTTGTATATTAACTTATGAACTGAACTAGGTTGTCAATGCCAATTTTCTAAAGCACACAAGAGAAAACCCAAAAAGCTTTTATCTGTCTCTAGCTTTCCCTGGACTGCTTACTAGATGAAACTGAGAGTTTGAGGAGAGAGGACTGTTGAAGGAATGATACAGATGAATCACTGAGTTCCTTGTTAGAGATTTTCTGTGCCTACTAAAGTATCTTCTTGTTTGTTTACAACCAAACTTCTTTTCTTGTCTTCCTCTATTACAGTCTGACTCATCTGTTCAAACAGCTTTGACATCTTGGCAAATCTCAGGTGATTCTGAAATCTTCGTGCAGCAAAAGCATAAAGCAGAGGGTTAATACAGCTACTGATGAATACAAGCGCCCCAGAAACGTACACTCCTTTGTCCACAATTTCATCCAGTGCCAAAGACATTTCCTTATTAGAGAGTTCTATTTCCATTGAAATAATATCTAGGATGTTAAAGACATGGTGAGGGAACCAGCATAGAATGAATGCCACCACAACGCTGGCAATGAGACGTTCCGATCGCTGCTTAGAGTGGTAAGACATTCTGCTTATTCTTCTTGCAACACACAAATAACAAGTGCAAATAATTAAAAAAGGGATTACAAAACCTGCAAGAGTCTCCAGCAAAAGATATGACACTTTCTGTCTATTAGAAGAGTAGCTGCGACACGTACACTGCAGATGACCACTTGTTTCTTCTGTCTCTTGAAATGGAATGACAGAAATGCCAAAAGCAATAGACAGGAACCAAATGAGGAACATGATTAAAGAAATCTTCTCTTTTCTTTTGTATCTTTGAATTGTGAAAGGGTAAAACACAGCCATTAATCGCTCCAAACTCAGTGCTGTAATTAGAAATATACTAGCATACATGCTGCAGTAAATGATGAAAACCAGTATTTTGCAGAAGATGATTCCAAAAACCCATGAGTCGGCAAAGGAGTAAATCCAAATTGGCAAAGTGATCAGTACAAGGACATCAGCAATGGCCAGGTTCAAGATCAGCAGGACCGAAAGAGATACTTGCTTCATCTTTGTGCAAACAGTCCAGATGACAATGCAGTTTCCAGGGGTCCCAATAATAAATGAGAAGCTCAGTATTACACAGACTACTGACCTCACAATATTCCATGCTGAGTTGATACTGCTTTCCTCATCTTGGCTCATTCTGAAAATTCTTCAGTTCTTGGTTGCTCTGGGCTCTGTTTTTATTCTGGAGGTGTTAGTGAACTACTTGAGAGCAAGTTCTCTAACTGATATTCTGTGGGGTAATGTGGCCTATGAGCTCATATCCTAATGCTCACTCGTACAGACGTCTGGCCACATATGGCAGTTCCTGTTGTTTAGGCAGACGTGCATTTTTGCATACAAAGCAAAAATAAAAATACAGTGCAGCACCTGACTCTGCTTTTAGTTTTACAACCACCATGCTTTAGATTTTGAAGCATGTTAGTGGTCTTCCTGAAGTGTCCTTATTTAAAGAAACTTACTACTTTGTTGTTGAAGTTACTGATCTAATCAAAAGCTGTGAGCAGAAACCCTCTTTATGCTATTCTACTCCAGCTCATATGAGTAACTCAACATTTCATTTTATAGAAACAAACAAATAAAGAGGTGTGGCAGATAAACTACAAATATGCATTATATGTTTGACAGGAATTTCTGTTCCAAAGCATAAAAAGTTGTGCTTACTGCCTTCATCACTTTTAATTCATCAAAAAACAGCCAACCATACTTCAGAAATACACTGACATAGAGGAAATCAACATTTGCCCTGTAGTGAGACTGTACTGGTACATTAAAGTGGATGGGAGCTGTATTTCTAATTCTATAGGTAGTTGTAGTTCTTCAGTCAAACAATAACAATCAGAATATTCAGTCTGGATATAAGGTTATAGGAGGAAATGTTCCGTTTTCCTTCTGCTGTGGCAGAAATGGGCTATGACTTTTACCTCCCCAAAACCTTGGTAGTCAGTGCAGAATTCAAATCCTGAATGAATCCTAAGTTCTTCAGAGTCTAGCCAAATAATATGAAGCTATTTTGTTATCCTGATCTTGAAACATCTTTTGAGGTTAATTTCTAAGACGATAAAGAAGGAACTAATGCGGCAGTGCCAACAGAAATGTTCGAGTCACAGAAGTGAAACTGAAAGGATATTTACCATGAAAGAAGATTCACAGAAACAAAAGAGTTATGTATAGCTTTCTCAGATATAAGAATGTGATACAGATTATCTCCCTAATTTTACAAACCTGGCAAACATAGTGCATAAAATTAAGTTGAAAAGTACTTTTCACCATGGAAAAAGGATTGCAACATCATCACCCCAAAATCAGCTTAGCTGGTTTTGATCTCACAAGAGTATAATGAGATCAAAAGCAAATCCAGAATAATTCCACTGAAGTCAAGTATTATAACTTCAAAATACTCTTTGTGTAATAAAGATTTTAATTTGGATTTAATCTGATACATTATTCCAGTTTCTTTCACTTTTAACTGCATTTAATAAAGATTGGGTAAGGGAACAAAGTTGTTTGTATTCTAAAGGGAATTTCTGAAAACCACTTGTGAAAATTAACAAAGGGGAGGAAGTGCTGGGCAATGCTTCTTCTTCTAATGAAATCACCTTTATACATATTATTTTCCACTTTGTAATGGCTATTTCTTAGTTTATTGCCAGTGGCCTATCTAGATTGAACTAAGTTGCCGATTTTTATTGGGGAAAAAAATAACGAAGAGAAATGCCCAGTACCTCTTGTCACCCAGTGCTGCAGGGACTGGCAGGTTCTTTAAGTAAAGTCAGTCTATATTATGATTAAGATATTACATGCTGATTATTAAGCCTTTGACCTGAACTGCAGAGGGCCCAGGTGAGTAAAAGCGTGGGTAACCAAGGACTCCAGACAGTAAGGAGCTATACTGATTACTAGAAATTCTGCTTAACTAAAAGCTGTGATAATCGCTAAAAATTCTGCTTAGCAGTAAGCTACTCTAACTGCTAGAAATTGTAGATAACTATAAGCTATTCTGGTAATTAAATTTGTGCGTCATAATAAAGCTCAAATGGTAGCTACAACCCTGTGGCCACTCCTCATTCTACCAAGGATCTTTTAGGGATCCTTGGCAGTGTGATGTGACACCTCTGTAAGATTTTCTGTAAAACTTTACTTTTGTTGGAAAAGAGCAGTTGTTTGCACAGCCATTGGTATCAGAACAGTTCTAGCCCAGTGGGGTGTGGATCTGGTTGAACTTCTGATGCCTCTGTCCTGACATTTTTCAGAAACACATTTCTCCACTTCAGTTGAAGTTTGTTTTCCAGATGGCCTCTGGCTCTGGCTCTGGCTGTATCTTTCATTTAAACAAGAAAACACAAAAAAAAAAAGATCCCAGAGAAGTATTGAAATGCTAAGATTTCCTTGAGTCAGACTCTGAAGACAGGCTATTAGACTAAATATTACAGACATATAACATTAGCTGGGGAACATATTTCCATAGAGCTCTATGTCACTCTCGGATCACTATGAAAACTTCAGACTGTCAGCTGTCAATAAACTCTAAAAGTGTCTGACTGATGTTGATAGAATTTACATTAGTAGTACACAAACTTTATGGAAAATTTAGCAAATATTTCCATTAACAGGAGGAGCAATGCAGTATATTCAATTACATGCTAAACACAACAGTGGCTAAACAACTCAGTACCCTACTCACTTTAGTGACCAAATGTGGGTGGAGCTTTAATGAATGGGACCACTCATTTGGACTTCGGACCACAGAAGCTCTGGTCTAATTCATCGACAGCAGTGAAATTAGGTTGGATCTGTGTGCTTAAAAAAAAAACAAACCTGAATTTTTCTGGGTATGTGCATATTACATGTAGTGCAACAACTCAGTTATCCACACAGGAAACTTTCTCTAAGCCTGTTACCTTTAGATTGGCAAATAACTTCTGAAAACTTTCCAAGCTCAAGAAGTCTGTTACAAAACACTTTGAATAGAATTTACTTTGGTTTAAATATCAGGTGTGTGTTTCACTCATCCTTCAAATTATTTATTTCACTTTGAATGCATGCATGAGCTTCCCTCTGGTGGATGCTCTGTAATCTACACTACCATTTTCAGTTTGCAGCACTAAATGTAAATTAGAATTGATATTTCCAGCTTTCACATATTTATTCTGAGAATCAGAATCTCACTTCAGGATGCTGAGGGCCTTTGAGTCACAGCCTCTACACAAAGTGTATCCTCCCCTCCATGCAGTAAGAGCATCCCTGTAAGGATTCACTTGAATGGCAAATCTGTAACGTGTAACTTCTATCAAGAGCTGTACCAAAAAGACTTTTAAAATCCTCTTTAAATTTTGTCTTCAGATGTATCCCCTGGATGTATTCTAGTAAGTGGTTGTAGAATAATGATTCCCAAGTGTCATGTGTCTGCTGGGATGCTGGAAACAGGTGTTATAACCTTGTTTGTCTGCTAATCCTGAAGGGAGGCATTTACTGATCTGAAGTCCTCAGTTCTTCAGCCACTGAATCAAGGTACTATTTACAGGATTTGTACAAATGTCTCACAACAAACTGAGTTCAATAGTGTGAAAGTGACACACTTTGCCTTGAACAGAGGAGGCTGGGCTAGTTCACAGCTGACCTGAATGTTGCTTTCTTGAATACAGGAAGGTGTCCTATATAAATGGGATTTCATGGGGGGTGCAAAGCAGCTGTTGGTGCAGTTACTGCAGAGAAAAGTGCAGTGTAGGAAAAGACACACACTAGACATTTCTAGGGTCTTGCAAACACTTTGTGACAGCAGCCCATGGGGTAGCGAGGGCAAGTGAGAACACTCTGAGTGCTGCTTTATCACAGACAAAATAATTTAGGGAAGAGCTGCCCTGGGATCAGTTCCAGAATGTAATAAAAGATGTGTACTTTGCACTATAAAGTTAGAAATATTCTATGCTGTGTACACTGTTGTTAATCATTATTCTAAAGATAATAAAAAAATTGTATCCCTTACCCAGCTCAGTGGCAAATAATGATAGTTTTCTATGAAGAGAAAAGATTTCCTGTTTGTTATGCTCAGGGAAAACTGCTTCAGATCTTGTGACAGGGGAGGTGCTTACAAGGCTCCTGTTGTACATGCACCATACCTGTTTAATATTTGTGCCTTTCTTGCCCTAACAGACTGATCACAGGCAATCAGAACTTGTTTCCACAGGGAAAACCATAGTGAAATATTTTCCTTGTACAAGCATACCAGGTGCATTAGATTAGGTGTTAATTAAGATAGAGAAGAACTATATTTGTAATTCTGACTATAAGCAGGAATATGAATAACAATTATGCAGAGACTATGGACCAACTTATAGATATCTTTTCTCAACATTATTTATGAATGTAGGCAGTTTCAGTTTCCTGTTACAGTACAAGTTTTGAACAGTAAACGTATAGATTTGTTTCAGTCTAGGGTGAGGCTGGTCATAATCAGCTATCACTAAGGTGCACACAGTTGCTGGCCAAAATCCTTACCTACACAAGCAAATCTGGCACCACAATTGCTACTGAATAAATCAAATACACCACCGACGTACTCCTCCATTTGAGTAATAAATGATAGATGACAGACACTGCTTGGATGATTTGCTGCCAAACATTATTTGATTTTTTTAAAAAATTGTTTAGCTAAACCTACTGCCATTTCTACCACGTTTACTAGGATTGCATGTAAATATTATTTTATTGTAGGATCAATGTCTCTTTTTGTTATTCAGCAGAGTAATGAAAGAAAGTCTTCTGCAGTGCATCTCTTACTGAAGGACCTGTGATTACAACACAAGCCCGTACTTTGCTGAGCATGTGCAGCAGCAGCAGAGGTTGTTTTGCTGTTGTTTTGTTCCCTAACTGAGCACACGTGTTTCCTGGAGCATGATCTTACGTAAAGGGATCTGTCCATGTAGTTATGTATTTTCAACACAGGGTGGCACTGGGAAACCTCCTACTGCTTGTTGGCTAAGCCTGCAGGCTATGGAGGTGCAGCTTTTCTCTGCACCTCTAAGGCCATGGGTCTGCACAGAACTGATTCTTTTGCTTTAGAAGGTCGGATGATTGTGACTTAAATTACAGGTTTTTTTTCTCATTTTTTGATAAATTTATAGATAAAAATCACGTCGTCTTTGTCTTGTAGATCACATTATTTTGTAAATACTTGTATTTTGAGCTCTCTTAGTTCTGTTTTGATATATATCCATTTCCAATGTTACATTCTGCTGTAACTGGTACATTAAAGGCAGCTCCCTCTGCAACAAAAATAACATTAATTTTAATTAAATAAATTTAATGTCCTATGCCTCTGAAGGAACAAAGCCTGGAAAGTTTGGTAATTATATTAACAATTGGTCCTTCAGTGTAGTTCCCATTAGTGTCTTCTTGTAGACTTTTTTGAAAAGCAGATCAAATTGTGATCTCTTGTGTTGCTAAACAACCCTGCTCAGCAGATTTGAGCACCTTTCAAGACTAATTTAATTCCTTTAATAACACTACCTTAGGTCTTAGTGTGGCATGAAGTCTTGGTTTTGTGGCCTTGTATCAGGAGGCTGGTTAATTGTGCTGAAATTAGAAAGACTGTACTAATACCATGAGGAATACAAGGAGTATTCTCCTGCTCTCAGCTGCCACCGTAGGCATGCTAGCTGAAGGAACTCAGAGCAATGCCCACGCCCTCAGCCACTCAGTAATTACCATACCTGACAGGCTGTTCTGCACAGCTGAAAAACCAGCACCTGGTACCACGTGCCTCTTCACAATGATCTTGTCCAAGCATTCTTAATCTGAAATAAAAAGGATTGATTGTGAGATTCCACACACAGCTATTTACTAAACACTCCCCTAATATATTGTATGGAAAAAGCATAAGATATGCAATCTTCAGGCACAGGTAATTTTTGATCATTCTGTAATGTGATCTCCTGCTTCTGTAGAACTTTCATATAATATTAGAAATGACTGTGAACAGCGATAACTTCTCCATGAAATGAAGTACATGTTTTCACTGGCAGAAAGCACTAGCACCATTTTCTTAGTTAAAAGGATAATTATTTATGGATTTCAATGGAATGTAAGGCTAGTAGACTCTAAGATTATCTGATCTCTCATTATTCCTGCATTTGAACCTTGAACCTAATAACATGATCTGGGTTTAGGCTGCCTGATTTCTTATATTCTAGGGTTGAGTCAGACCAAAAAGCCCTTTTAGCCCAGCATCTTGTCTCTAGTAGCAGCAAAAGCAGGTGCTTGGGGAAGAACATAAGAACAAGCCACGTGCGACTACTTGCCCCACATATTCTCTGGCATTTAGTCAATTATAGCTGAGGAGTTTCCTGAATAAGAAATGGGTTTTGTGTGTTTAATAAAGCTTTGTGAACATTTGCTCTGTAGAATTCCTAAGCCTATTCTTGAACTCAAGTGAACTTTTAGCCCTGCCACTTTGATCCATGCTGTGCGAAGATCCATGCTCCTCCTATTGTTTGTTTGCTGGTCTCCTTTTAGCCTCATCTGGCTCCCCAAGTTCCTGTGCTGGAAAAACAATGACCCCTGCTCATCCTTTCCATAGTCCTTCCTGGATTAAATGATTAAACCCTGCATCTGTCAGCCATTTCTTAGCTGCAGACTGAAGAGTTCTTGCATACCTGAATATACCCATATACCTTTTGATACTTGGTATAGAAATCATTCCATGCTTTTCATCATCCCTTCATTCTTTCATCATCTCTTCATTCAGTTCTTTTAAGTTCTCTTTCAGACCAGTTCTGAAGTTCATGAGTTCAATTAAACCACAGTGTGTTGATGAGAGAAAACGAAAGAAATCATGTCACACGGCAGTCTAAGATCCCCCATCTCAAGTCTGTTGACCTTGCTGCAGTGTGACAAAGAGGACAGCTTGGCTGGACACACTGCACTCTTTTTTTTTTTAAAAAAAATTGTGGATTACTTTAGTTTACATTCAAACCACAAAAATAATAATTAGCTTTTGTATTTCTCAATGCCAGCCTATGCTCTAGCATTTAGAAGACTGTCCAAAGGTCACTGTGTCATTCGTCCTTCATTTACTCCAGATGCTCCACAATCATAGAAATCCTCACGTGATGCAATTACCTCGTAATACTTAAACCATAGGTTATCCTCGTCTGGTAGAGCTTTGTATCTGTTTGTTGTGTGTCCTATTCTCTGCTTAAACCATTAAAAGTCAAGTATCATTTAAAATTGCCATTATTTGGTACAGTATGAAAGGCAGTTTTAATTGTGTATGTTACTTTTTTCCTCAGTAGCTTTGTGTCTTGTTCTGCCTTGCTCTATGGGAAGCATTTACTCCTCCATGGTATTGAGTGGTATCTCTCTAATATCTGTTCTTTTCTGACATAGCAAATGTGTGACTACATTTTTTTTTTCATGATTGCTCTTTTTTTCCTGTCTTTTGATTTGCAAGGTATTAACCAGGATGTGTTGTATCCAACCCAAGTACCCCTGAAAGCATTGCTATAGCTCTGCTGCCTTGGCTCCCCTTGGTGTTGGCTGCATGTGCCTCCTGGTATCACAGCAAAATGTTTGCTATGTGCAACACACCCCGACACAGAGGGGTGGGTTTGGCTCACTCTGAGGTTTGTTAGTAAGGGGAAAACAGAGAACACAGCAGTATCTGTTGATCAAAGTACTAAGGATCCCCCCATCATGACAAAGCACAGATCCAGTCACAAACTTTATCCACTTCCTAGTCCTCTGATTGAGGTAATGAATAGTGTTAGGCTGAATTTTCTAGATTATTGTCATCATCTAGTACTAACTTCTATAAAAGTCCATACAGATATCAAGAAAACAACCCTAAAGCATATAAACCCAGAATTTAAACAGACATTTAAAAAGAACTTACATTTTGAACACTATTAGTCTTTCTATGTTATCTGAGAACAATGATCTTGAGTAAACACAAGAAAAAATCAGTACTGTCTAGCAGATTGTTCGAATGAGGAAATATCCAACAGAATAGAGAGAGAGAGAAGCTTTGAGAGAATTGTTTTCTGCAGCTACTCAAGGCATCTTTGCAGTGCACAAATACAGCAAAATTGTTTTCACAAGTTATGTTAGGAAGAGGTCCAAGTAGAAGAGTTGAAACTGCCCCATAATGGTATAATGTTTTACAGGAAATCATGAGACCAATTTATCTTCCACATGAAAACTCACATATTCCTTGCTTTCAGCAGAAAATTTGTTTGGATGTCACATGATAGCAGTACCATTTTCTACCACTTTTTCAGCTTGGAATCTGAGCAGCTTCACTTCCAGCTGCCAAACACTGATAGTCAAATTAATTTCAACCTGCCATGAAGAAACTCGAGTTAGTCTATTGTAAATGTAGCATGGCAGAAATATTTACAGCATCTCAAGCTGCCTTTAGCATGTTAATTAAAAAAATAGTAAAGTTGTTACACTAAGTCCATCTCCTCCAAGTGCTGTGTCCAGACAGCCTTTGGCAAACTTCCCCTTTCTAATATGCACAAACATCTCTAGAATATCATTATGCCCTTTAGAACATAACAGGTTAGTTCTCTGCCCCTTGTTCAAAATGCACTTTATTCAGTGTTAATAGAAGCAATGTGTTGCATGCAATGGTGGAATTTTACTAGCATTTTCATTTTTTATCCACTTATTTGCCCAATGGAAGAACATTCCTGATCCAAATTTGTTCTTTGCTATGATTTGAACACAAGGATTAGAATAATGACCTTCAAAAGTCACTTCCAACATCAATTTTCCTATATATTTGCACTGACACGTTTGACACAGCCCGACACAATGCTACTCATGATGCTGCTGATTAAGCCATTTTCCCATGATTAACCATTCCCAGCTGCCTGTGTGCCTCAGTCTAGAAGGGAACCATGTCCTTACAGGAATCATCAAGCAATACTTTTTAACTTAATTTTGGTAAAATGTTTGTCTGTCTTATTTGGTTCCTAACTGTAGTCAGTTTTCCTACTCATATCTACTTTTTAAGGTAATAATCTGGATTTAAAGGATAGAAAATAAGTGTGTGATCTATGTACATTACATCTCCACACCTAAGATGACCATTTGCTTTATAGATGCATCTTTTAGTGGGGTTGCACACACATTTCAGATCCAAAGAACCATAATTATTAAATGAAGAAAAAAATTTTTACATATTCCTTAAACTCAGGTAAACTCTCATCAGTTCATTTTTTTAAGGCAACCACTAAAGAGGAACTCTCTGAATGTTTCTTATAGGCTGAGATGAAGTCTCTCACCAAATATGATCAGAATCAGATGTTTTTCCATCCTTGGGTGTTGGAACAATTTAGCACTGAAAATGAGTGAGTGAAACCTGAAGGAGACTAGACAAAGACCAACATCCCCCTCAGTACATAACTAAATGACGGACACCAATTTCAGTTCTTCTGGACACACTTGTAGTTCCAGAAATGGATGCACTTCTGTCAGTAATCAGTTGGACCAAGCAGTAGCAGAGTTGTGTCTCTTCAGAAGCAGCTTTGAGCAGACTTCCCAAGCCACGTGTTTCTTTCCCTGCCACCCTGTCCAGCTGGGATACCAAACAGGTGTGACACTGCCTGGAACTGCTTATTAAACAGTGGTCTCTTGCCTTTTCATTATATGTGAGCTGGAATCCTGAAATGCTGCTGCTTGACTCATGTCGCTGAGCCCTCCCCAACCCCCCTTAATCTTGTAAGACATGTTAAACCTTAAAATAACAGAATGCTGAATTCTGCTTTTCTTCAGATCTTCTTTTCACCTGAAAAGTACCTTGCCTGCAGATTACAATCACCTTTCCACCTTAGAGGGTGCAAGTTTCTCTGCACAGCAAAAAATGTCAGGTTCTACCACTCACGCAATGTGCTGGGAAGTTGTTGTAATTTGTGGGAACTTGTGCAAGACATAAACTGTCCCTGAGGGTTCAACCTACTCAGTTTTCATCACAACATAGATTATATTTTCAACACTTTTCCTCATATATTCATCCTACACAAAATCATATCTCCTTTTTTCGTCTTCCTATGCCACTATTTATTTATTTTAAAAAAAATTCCATATTTTGCCTAGCTTTAATTTCAAAACTCTTCAGTGGTCCAACCTAGAACACCGACTCTGAGGAAATCTGGAGTAAAACTCCCAGTACCTGAGGTCCCAGCATTCTTGCTGAGAATTTCTCATGTCCAGACTCTAACAAAATTCTCTTCGACTGAGCAGGAATTCTGAAATTCAGCCTCTTAGTCATTAAATCCTCACAATTTACAGTGAAGACCTATTACATGGACAGTTTACAAGGGCAAATTGATTTGCTTTAGCAAAATGTGAGCCAAAAGAGTAATATGATCTCTCTTATATGGATTAAAGTTTTGAAGAAAGGAGAAAGGGCAATGACCAGATCTGTTAATTGTGGATATCCTACCTTGGTGAATGGGTAGGCTCTCAGTTTCTAGGTGAAGTTCATGTGAGCCTTCATTTCTGTATTCCCACTGCCCAATTGCCCTCTTTCCTTTTTTTCTGGACCCTGTTTGACACTGCAATCAAATTTAACCTGAAAGACAATGAAGAGCAGAAGTCTTGTGCTCGTGAGCAACATCATGGGGAACAATATGGAAGTGAACGTGAAGTGCTGAGGAAGCAGGGAGAAGTGAAAGGAAGAAGTGTCTTTGCAGCCCTGGTTCAAATGCATGTCACATTGTGTCCTGGGCCTGTGCCACTGTCCTGATGTGTGACTACAGAGTAGATCTGTGACAGCACTTTGTCTTCACATCTTTCTTTGAAACTGACTGTTTTCTACTCCTATGTCTAGCTCAGCATAATAATGTTTGAAGGTATTTGAGCCAATACAAACACTACATAAATGGCAAGGATCAGAAGCAAACAAAGAATTCTGTTCAATCAAATAAAAGATGTTTAAGCAAATAGTAGATTTCTGGAAAGGATTGTTTCTTATAAATAACCAGTATGCAAACTCATATCCAATTCACAGGTTTTGTCAAGTTGCCAGCGCAAGCCCTCAAGGAGTCCTAACCAAAGAAAATGTTACTGATACTGTAGTTTCTGGTGTTTAATGTAATTTATTTCTAGTGGTGTGGGGTTTTTTTCTTAAAAAAAATAAAAATTTTCTTATGAGATTGATTGTGCACCTTAAAAAAAAACCCTCTGCAATGGAAACAAACTGTCCTCTGAAGTGTGGATAATGATTATTTTTCACTTCATATAGAAGTGAAAAAAATGCAGTACTGCTTTTATCAGTAGTTTCAACTGTAATACTTTCCTTTTTCATTTCTAGTCAGCTTTGGATACAAAATGTGAAGGAAGCAGTATATAGCAAGTATGTTGTATAATAATAAGCTGGCTGGCATTTTACTGGCAGTTCAGATGTGCAGTTGGTTCTCTTAGTTTCCAAATTTGCCTTGGATGATGACTGGTAGATTTCTGTCCTGCGGCTACACATGAGCATGTTCCTGAACTGCTGTTAATCTACAAATGCCCGCCTGTCAAGTCATTCTCTGTGGAGAAAGAGCTGGATTGCCCTTCTAATAAAGCAGCACTTGGAAATAGTTACACTGACTCAATTAATTGCAGAGTATCATGGGCTGGAAAACAATGCCGTGTGTCCAGGTTCCTCAGGTTTGTTGGTGTGGGTGACAGTAAGACCAGGTGCTCAGTGTGGAAACAGAAATTTGCTGTGCATATTTAAACAACTTTACAAAGGTAAAGAGCTTAATTTACTTTGTCTTTGAATGTGAATGGTCCTAATCTCCCAAAAGGACACAACGAAAGAATTAAAGAACATACACTACTTGATTAATCAGCTGAAGCACTGTTATCTAAAGAGCCTGGGCTTGCAGAGCAGGAGGAATAGCTAATATGTGCTTAGAAGACTTTTCCTGGAAAAGAATTAGATGGGAGTTTTTTTGCGAAATGTGAAGACATTCCCAGCTGCCAGAACAGTACAGAGATTTGTAAAGTCAGTATTAAGATCTGTTTGAATTGAGTATGAAAATGTCTGTGTGAGATCTTGAGCAGAATCAATGTGGCAGTGGTTATAGAAACGATACCAATGTGATAATCAAGGACACAAATAGCAGGAATTATATGTGTAAATGCTGACAAATGCAGTGTGTACATCAGTGTACATCAAGGCCAAAAGGCCTGTGCTCTGAGAGGCCATCAGCAGAACTGCCTTCACAGCAGAAGACCTGCCTTCTGGTAACAGGAAGATGCCAACGAGTTTACACAAAATCAGAGGGGCCATTCCTATTTCTGTTAACTTGGCAGGAAGCAGACAAGAGGCAGTGAGCTTGCCCAAAACTGACAGAGGGTGAAATTTGGCTGAGACAAAAAAAAAAAAAATCATAACAACTCCCTCCTAAAAGGCATAGAAAATCTGTCCCCAAACTGCCTTGCTGCCACCCAAGGGAACCCACGACATGCAGAAGACTTGACACTTGTCATTCCATGAACCCCACGTCACAGCACAAGTGATCCTGGCCAGACTATGTGGACACTTGTGTTTTGGAGCTTTTGAGTATGGGAGAATGACTGTGACTGAAAACAGTTTTCTTTTAAATATTGTTTTACCCTTCTATAAAGTCTTTCGCTGCATTTTGTAACATTTAATTCCTACACCATGTTTGCTGTTGCAATCAGTTTTAGTCAGTCATACTTGCACACCCTGTAGTTTGCTTTAGTAGGAGGTCATTTCATGTCAACACTTGCATGGTGACTAAGCACCTCTCTTCGGGTTTGTTGGATGTAAATATACAAGGCGTGGCCGCTACCTAGAAAAAGGCCAGTCTAGGTTTAAGCTTAGCCTTAGCTTCCTTGAGTGTTTTGTTGCATTTTCTTCCTCTGCCTGATTTCAGGAAGAAGAAGTGTCCTCTTCTTCTATGTCAATGCCAAGGCAACATCATTTTTCTAAACTCCTGCCAATAGGCCGTGTATCTCTTTTACCAGATTCTGCCTTCATGTGCGGATCTCTGACATGTCTCTCTTCAGGAATTTACAGAAGTTGTTGAACACTGAATTCAGTGAGGAAAGAAGCATTTCAGTCTTATATCTGACAATGTGTTTAGCTGGTAAGAGCTACCAAGGCAATGAGTAGTTTTCTACTTCTGCTTGTCTTTCACTCCCATATCTTCATTTGTGATACTGTTCACGCTAGGGTATTAACCATTCAAGGTAGGAATATTTCTGAAAATGGGTAGACACACTGAGGGTTGTGGGGAGCTGAAGTAGACACAGTAGTGCCCTTGTTGCAAAGTAACCTTATCAGAAATAGCTTTACCCTGAGCACAAATTGATAATATCCAGCTCAGAAAGTGTGTTTCCACAGCAGGAGTTATATGTGAGTGAATCAAGGAAACCATCAGCACAATCATGACTGATCATGAGATGTGATTATGCTGGTTCCAAGTCACACTTTCCCCCCTCTCTCTTTAGTTTCTGCCTCTGTGGATACCCTTCCTCCTGCCCTCCACAGCCAGGCACCCACCAAACAACCTGTACGCCAAACTGGGCACGTAGCCCCTGCTCACTGGTACTGCTGAAGTACAAAGGCTTATAAGCCTTCTGGTTTTAAATTACTGTAATTACAGGTCTACCTGTACTTGTTACATGTATAAAGGTCTAATGATTTTTTTTCTTCAGCATTGCCAAGTGCCTTATCTCAGGGATACTCTGTACCAATTAGCTGTCACGCTGGTCGGGTGTTGACTGAAGTGCACCTGTGCCCATGAGCGTCTATAGCAGATGCCCAGTCCCCTAACTGTATAACTTACATTCCCAGCCCTTCCAAGCACTTTTGCTTTCCCATTCTGACCACGCCCCTCATGCCCTACTTATTTTTAGACATGTTTTGCAGCAAACGCGCCGTACTTTCAGCAATCACCATGACCACGCGAGTGTGGATGTAGCTTTGCGGGACAGACGCGCTGCTCCCGCAGGGTCTCCCTCCCCAGCCAGCGCGCTCTGCCAGCCGCGGCCGGGGCCAGGGGGGTGCCCGCCCGTGGTCCCTCCTCCCCGCCCGCAGTTCCCGGCCCCCCGCCCCCGGTCCCCGGCCCGGCAGTGCCTCGCGGACACGGCGTTGCGGGGGCCGTTGCGGGGGCCGCGGGGCCGTGCCCGGGCCGTCCGCGCTCGGCGGTGACGCCGCGGGGGCGGTGCCGGTGGGGCGGGCGGGCCCTTTTCAGTGCGGGCCGGGCGGCGGGGCCGCACTCC